>WAAG01084319.1:399-27763 GCA_013390105.1 Tichodroma muraria | reverse complement strand
CAAATACACTGTAGAATGCAAAGCCATTCCTTCCTGGGCTACAGGTGCCCACATGTTCTATGCAAGATTTTTTTCTCTTGAATGTCTCAGTTCTGTAGAAAGATGTGGAATTAAACAGTCACAGATCAATTGTGTATTTTTCAGTTTATTGGTAGGGGGTGTGGGTTTTCTCTTTATCCGCTTAGTTGGATATGCTGAGCAACAGACTCAGCAACTTTAGAAAACTGTGTTTCATTCTAATGGCAAATACAAAAGTGTTCTAAATATGGCAACAATTCTAAGTTGTATTACTAGATGGAGAAAAACAAGTTGGGGTGAATCATTTAATTCTGGTTTAAATAATTTGGTTGCCTGCCTTTGTTATAAATTACTCTGTAAATATTGATTAGAAAGAGAGACTGAATTAGATTACTTGAGTTTGTAGGAGGAAAATGTTCCCATTGTTATAGCTTTGTACTACAGATAAGGGTGAGGGATTCTTTGGAGTTGTATGATGTGTGAATGGTGCTGTTAAGTATAATAGACTGAATTTATAGTTGTGATGGACTTCAAAATACCATGATAGGATAGAGGTTCAAAAATATGACTGAGACTGCTGGTTTCTGGAGACACCTCAGTTTAATACATTTTGTGTGAGCTGTTCTCATGGGACCTGTACAGAGACTCTCATGGCTGCTTAAAAAATCCTGTAGTGATCTGGTGGTTGCAATTTCAGACATGCAAGTAGGTCTTTTTCTCAGGAGCTGCGTGCGTGCTTTGAGTTGTGGGATTGTGAATAAGATCCACATTCAGTGTTGGGAGGTGAAACAATAGGCTGCACGTTCCTCCACAGAATGGTGAGCTGAAGAGCTTGTCATTATCTTCATTATCTTTCTGGTACTATAAACCAAAGTATTGTAGGAAAAATAGGACAGAAGCAGTTGTCTAGCAAGAGTCTCTGCCCTAAGGTTTGGATGTTCTTCTGTGTATGTCTGACAGATGTTTGTTTAGTTCTGCAGTGAGAATCCTTAATCCGCCTTGAATCATCCAAACTCCTCTGCTATTCTTACATTTACAGTGTATATTTCCTAGCAGTTGCACTGTCCCTCATTGTAATTTAGGCCTCTTATTTAAATCTTGTTCTCCTTTCTATTCCATTGCAACATCTTAGATAAGGAACCTCCAGCTCTTACTCAGAAGGACAAATGATTTCCTTCAAAATATTTGTATTTTCTCAGTTGAGTAGAAGTCTGTCACAGCAATCTTTTATGAATGATGTTTAAACCATGAGGCTGTTTTGTGTGGAGGGGAAATGCCACTATTTTTGTCCTTAGGGAAATGCCAATATGTTTCTCCTTAGCTTCCAACCCCTTCCGAATGAGCTGAGCAGACCGAATCCCAAGACTTCTGTTTAGAGAAGGGAGGCTGGGAGCTGGAATAGCTTGCAGAGGTGCTTAGGGACACTGTAGTCCTTGGAAAAGGCATTTCATGCCAGCTCTGTGCATCATATTTCAGAAACTTTCACCCTTTCCCAATTCCCAGGGGGAGCTGGTTGCCAGGGCATTCCCATGAGCCAGGCCCTATCCTGAGTATTTCAGCACTCAAATTAAACTTCCCCAGAGGGAGGTCAGATCTCCCTGTACCTCCGTGCCATGGGCTCTGGCTTTGCAAAAGCCTGTAGTTGAATGGGCAAGTAACAAATATGCTCCCTTTTTGGGAGTATACTTTCCTTTTTTTTTATGAAAAAAAGTGCACTTTCAATATTGCTTTTTGACTTGTAAATTATCTCTCTTCTTTTTTACTTTCCCCCTTATTCCGTAGGAGCAAATTCATCAGCATTGCAGCAGACTGTCTTACCCTCTGACAGCTTCTTCACTTGCAATACAAAACCTACACAGTGCTTGATGGGAAATGTTCTGAGGGGATGAATTAAGGAATAAACATAAAACAATGCTGTGGATTGGAATTCAGCTAAAATATCACCTGAATCCTGATTATAAACACTGTATCTCTATTAAATTTTTCTTAGGTGGATAGGGACTCAAGGCAGGCAGACAAGAAGAAAGAATAAAATTAAGTATATAACAGGTGCTGAAAATGAAGTCAGCTATCTGACAGCTTAGTTTTTCTGATGGAAAACTAGGTGCTTCTTTGTGCATTTTAAAATATTTTTATTGCGTACCTATGGAGCATGATTTTATTCCAAGCTTAGCAGTCAGCTTTTAAGGAATTAATTCAGAGCAATGAGACAGAAGAATCTGGGCCATACTGTGGTGGTTATTACTGCTTAGGTTGAAAATAATTTACAATTCTCACTTTTTTTCAGGATTTCTGCTGCCAGCTCTTCAGATGTAGGAAGACCAAGTGCACTCTGATATTTTTATTGAGCCAGTAAAGGGCTTTGTGTTGGACAGTGTCCATCATAGATATGCCATGTCATACCTTATAGGGCTAAACACTGTGATAGAAGAGCATCATTCTAATGAGAAACTGATTAATGAAACCCTGCCATAATATTGCATGCTCTTTCTTGGTCCTGCTTTATTCTACAAATCTACTCAAAACAATTCTGTAGGGGAAGAAATATAGGAGCTCAGGAAAAGTAAACTGATTAAAATACATATTGCATTTACAAGCTAAATGTTGGCCTTAGTGACTGTCTGAAGTCCTTTATTTATTCATGATTTGCTTCCCCATGCCTTCTCTGACACTGAAATCTGGGGAAATTACATATCCCAGCCTTCTAGAAAATAGAAGTGAGGACTTTATTTGCACATATAGTGATTATTCCAAAATTTCTTAAAAAATTTTGGTTTTGTGTGTGACCACCTTCCCTGGCCAGCATTGATCCTGAGCTTCACATGTATCAAGAGTTTTGAATTAAATGTATGTAAAACATCTTTGAAGGTGTATTTTTCCAAAAAAACCCCCAGACACTGAATTTGCTTGCACAAGAAAATGGTAATAATCCTAGCTTAATGCTTTTGCATTTTTAACTATAGGAGGCTGGGCTGGAAGGGCCCACAGCATGGGAAGATGAATAATAGCTAGAGGTTTGTTAGATCCTCTGTTACTTTTTGCACAGATTAAATAGACATCTTTGAGGAGCAATATTTGAACAGAGTGCTTGAATGCATTTCTAATTTTGAGAGATTCTACCACTTTTAAAGCTGTCTGTTAGAGAGGCAGGAGGCATTTCTGAATATGGAAAAATCTGTAGAGCAAGTAAGCATTTTTGAGCATTCCCTTCAGCTTTTATGTCTTGCAGATAATGCCATTTGTATAGCAGAAAATATATGAAATTTGAAAATTGAAGAGAACAAGCAGGGAAGTTTTGTAGGGCAAATATATAGCAGCAGGAAGTCTCCTATTACACTTACATGAAACAACCTCCTGGTGTACTTGGTGTTTCTCCTGTCAATCAGTCACTTTAGCCTTTGGATGCTCTTTTAAGCAAGGTATCTGTTTTCAAAGGAGGAGATGGGAATGTTGCTTGGATGAGTGGGTCAAAGTTCTTCATAATAAAGCTAGTTTTAATTCAGCAAGAAGCAGGGTTTTATCACAGAATGTGGTGCTTTCTTTTGTCCTGACTCCTTGGAAGGAAATTTCATGGCCCAGACTTGAGGAGTTTGTGATCTACGCCTCGAAGGCAGAGTAGAGGCTGGGCAGTGAGAAGTGATCGCTTGGTAAATGCAGTGCAGGGTTATGTGGGTCTCCTCACTGGTCATGCAATGATAGGTCAGAAGAATTGAAAATGTAAACTGTCTGGGCTCAGTTTATAGTTCATATTCCATCTTCCCTCTGTTTTGTTATTTTTTTTTCCATGGCTCTTTCTTGTAGCACATGTGCTGTAAACTGTCCTTATTTTTGTAGAATGGACATAAAGCAATAACTATAAAGTTAGAAAAATATTTCAAATAGTTGTTGTCTTCACTGAGCTACATTACACTCTTGAGTCTAATCAAACGTTGGAATTCAAAATATCCTGCAGATTATTTTAATTTTGTCACGTTTTGAATACCTTCTTCCTCTTACGCATTGAGGAAAGTAGAACAGAAGTAACTCTCTTGATGAGATACTCAGTTCTGACAAAGACTTGAGCGAGTCAGCCACACAGAACTGGATGGCAGGGGAAACTGAAAAAAAATATTCTTAACAGTCCCTTGTAAAATGAAAAGAATAATGGAAGGCAGCATCTGTCTCCTGCTGGATACTTTATTTGCTCAGAAATTTATCTTTCCAACTTGCTTTTTCCATTCCTGCAAGTGTTATCCTAGAATTCATGAATAAGAAACAAGCCAGTTTATACAGTAGCTGAAAAGAAGGAAGAAAATATCTAGGTTGATCTCTGTTGACATGTGTTTATATGATGAAGTTCAAAGCTTCAGAAAAATTCCCTGAGAGATTTGACTATGTAAATATTTGTTAGTTTCCAGATTTGAAAATGAGGAAAATGCAACAGGTCAAATCCTGAAACCTTAACATGGTTCTTTTAAATAAGCTCTGAATGGGAAAATTTAAACTTGACCATAAATGGATTGGATTTTCTTATTTTTTTAAATCTCCTTTTCGTGTCCTGGGTGTTCTTCACAAATCCTAAAAATGTTGCTTAAAAATGCACAATGTCTCTGGAAAAATTTTGCTGAATTGCAATAAGTTTTTGACGGAATAAAAAATCCAACCCCACACTAGTTTTGTGATAAAGCTGGAATTAGCATAAGGCTGTAATCTTTCTTCAAAATAAGGTGAGGCTTTTGGCTTCATAAAACATATTCTGATGTTTTTAAAGAAGAGAGAGGATGCACTGATGTGAGAAAAAGGAAGATGAGTTATAGTGAAAATAAAAGTAAATCAGCCTGGGGCTGTCCTATTTTTGCATTTATTTTTATCAGCACTCTTGTTAAAAACAAAATTCCAAATAACATTTTTAGTTGTTAAGTCCTCACCAGCGTTGTACAATCTGTAAAGGTTCTACAATCTGATCTAATTTGTTAAAATACAAAATCAGATTCTCTGCATGGCATATTTTAAAATTGAATTTTGTAGCCTTGGATTACCCTATGTATGCTTCCATGTACATAAAGACAGTAAACTAAAGGCTTCAATTCAGTTGTGCCCTTTTGAAATAGATTTTTATTATTGTTTTAATCCGTTGTCCTCATTAAGTGAAATAATGAGTGTTTTTTTAGATTTATTTTATAAAACTGTAGGATTAATTTTCCAAGCTTGGAAACTCTTAGATTTAGAATTAAAATTGTATGTATACTTTATACAGGAGGGAAAAAAAAAAAAAAAGAAATTGCCATTTTCTTTAAATTCCCAGGCCGTGCAGTTTTCTTATATATTTCAGAATATTTATATTACAGAATTTCTTCATGTTGCATAAGAGCTGTGGTAATTTTTGGACGCTATTTTAAAAACAATTTGCAGAGCAGTGTCTCACCTGCTCAGAGACTATTCATCAGCTCAGAAGAGTGTTAATTTTACATGTGAACCCCAGCAGCCTGCAGCACATGGCAGAGCCACCCCGTCACCAGTGGCAGGGTTACTCATACCCACAGCCTCCCACCCGATTCCTGTTCAGTTCCATCTACTGCACAAGCAGTTCCCTCACAATTATTCATGGCAGGCAGTAAATGCCTCTCAACGCTACTGAGGTGTCCGCAGTGACACCAGCAGAGATTCAGGGCTGGATGGGGTGATGTCCCCATCCAGGTGGGATGATGCCGCTGAGTTTGCTGGTTAAAGAAGGAACGTGTGTGTGCAGACAAGCCTCGCTGCATGGGTACCCCCCTGCAGGTTTTGGAGCAGATAGCTCTCATTTCCTCAAATTTCCCTAATACAGTTCCTGCTGGCCAGAATCAGGCTAGGGAAGGGAGGCTGGCTGTGCCACCTGGCGTGTCCATGGAAAAGCTTTCCTAGCTGGAACACTGGCAGTTCACAAGAACTTGCTGTGACCTGGATTCAGTCCCCATGAACCAGATCCCTTGTGTTCCCCTGCTCCTGGCCTGCTGTATCCATGTCTAAACATGGATGGTGGACTGCTGAAGTGTGGCAGTTTTCTCATTCACTTAGATAGGTTTTAGATTCAGTCTGATCAGATTTTAATGAACACTTCACTTTAAACTTTATTGTTGCTAAAGCTACATTAAGGATTGCAAAGGCATCTCCCAGATCAGTTCTCATTGCCATTTTATTTCTTAGCTCAAGACAGCTTTCCCTGCGAAGAGGTAGTACCACAAACAGGGAGAGAAAGCATCCTTAGGTTTTGTAGAAGGCATCTTTTCTCTCAAAATTTAATTAAAATATCTAGATTTTAATGCCACAAACTCAGGATAAAGAATTTAGCATTTTTTTTTTAAATTGCCTAAATGAAGAAAACTGACTTGTAATTCTTTGTTTTGTTGTTTCTTTTTTTCCCCCAGATGTTTCAGAAACATCTACTGAAAATGAAATAGGTATTTTGATTTAATGTGAATCTCTGTCTTTGAAAACAGGTGGTGCTTCTGTCATGGCAGCTTCTGGGTCTTTGAAATTGCATAGAGGGCACAGTCTCCAAGCTGGTAAGTAAAAGTAATTATGAGGTATGTGTGTGCATGTAAATTGAAACTAATTTAAACTTAAATTATTTTAAACTTCAGAAAATATGAAAGGTAATCATGATTTGATTCCCTATTGTAAGGCTTACGTATTTCTTTGGGTTTTTTGCTTTGAGGAGCTTTTGTCAGAAAGGCATTGACAGATGGGATAAGTTTAGAAGAGGCACTGACAGATGAGATAAGTGACAGAGTATAAGCAGTAATCTTATTCACGGCAGTAAAATGCTGCCATCACTTTAACAAAGGGCACCCACCAAAAAATTTCACCTCAGGCCATGAGAAATCCTGTACCCCTAACAATGATATGCTGGGAAAAAACACCCACCACATTTAAATATACTTCTTTATGATAATGGAGGAAAAAAACACCACCAGCGGATAGAATTATGTGTGTTTGTCAGTCAAAATTAATTGCAATTTGTTCATTCTATGGACAGCATTTTTGATTGCCTGGTTTTAACTGGAGTGGAATTTGAGATCATGAAGAGAAGTGAGCATCTCTTTTCAGCTTCATGCTTGGGAAAGACCAATGATATTGTGCAGCCTGGCTTCTTTGTAAAGATGGTGATTTGCACTGGGAAAGCAAAGTAGTCTTTGTAAGGGCTAGCTTCAGCATTTTCGATGGTTTTTCAGAAATCAAGAAGTTATCCATCATGGTGGAGGTGGAATTTTAACAAGAGTCTTCCAGATGCTCCCAAGATCACCCACGCATTGCTCCCTGATTCATGCATGCAAGATAGCTCTGCTCCCACACTGATGTACAGCAAAATGCACTGCTGTTGACTTCATTGCCCTTCAGTGTGAATAGTTGTAGAAGTGTCCTAAATTTTATTTCCTTGGAGTTATGGTCATGAGGAAATGCTGACATCACTACAAAGAAAAGTGTCACAGAAAAGTCAGCACTAGCCACTGTTTATGCTTCCCAAGATTATTCTGTATGATTTAGTTGAAAAGGTTACAAGTCAAAACCAGAAAAGCATAGGCTTTGATTATATTGTACAAATTCCTAAGTCCAAAGCCATTAGCAGTGTTCCTGTATTCTAGGTCCTAAAGGTGGGTATGAGATGCTAACACTTCCTTCAGAACCTGGAACTCCCACTAGTTCTGAGGAACCTGGTGAGTACAGATTTTTGTGTAAGAGGTCACTAACACCTCTTGTTTCTTTTTTATTTTCCTTTTTATTTTTTTTATTGTTGTGATCTCTTCTAAGTGCAATATTTGAAGTGTTGCCCTTTGAACATGTCAGCTTTACATGCATGCTCACACACACCCTTTGGGCTGTATTTAGAGTGCTGGTTTTCTTTCTGTGTAAGTTATTGTTCATTTCTGAGAACGGTGCCTATATTGGGTAGAAAATATGAATAACTAACACTTGCTGAAAGAAAGACTGCAACACCAGTTTCAAATATAGCTTTCTTTTTCCCTTCCCAAAAATAGTCTTTTCCTTTCTCTTCCCCTCAGCTGAGGGACACTGAATTTTCACTTTTACTCTTCTCCTGTTACTTGACTATCTTTTTTGATTCCTACATTTTCTTCCTTTCTCTTCAAGCAATCATAATATTCTACCAATTCTTTCAGAATGTTGTAACCATGCATTGTGGTCTGTTTTTCTCTCAAATCCTCCTTTCACAATGTTCTCAAATACTGTCCCTCTGACCCCTCTTGAAGCACCTCCTCTCTCTGTCCACCCAGAAGGGAGTGCTGAAAGCACTGTCCATGGCTTGCTCTGTGCACCATGTTTTCATTAGTAGGAACACTTGACTGTATAGTGCTTTTTAAATAAACCCTTCTCTTTGAACAAATAAAAGCCAGTTTTCAGTGCCTAATAAGGTTATTTTTTCTGTTTGGTTAGTTTTTTTAAGGAAAAATGAAAACCAAGTACTCCTATGTTTACAAAGAAAGCATAGTTTCTGTTGAGACAGCACTGACTGAACAACAGAAGGCTTTTCCTTTCCTTCCCATTTGCCCAACTGTCTTTTTTTGTTTTGTTTTCTTCTACTTCCTCCTTTGAGAAGAATATTCTACTTTTTCCAGGTTTTGTTTTTTTGTGTGTGTGTTTCTTTTGCTTTTCTTGCACAAAGCCCTACCAATTCTCCATGTGTAGTAGTTCTCAGGAAAATCATTTGACTTGTTTGCATCAGTTATGATGTTCAGCTTCCTTAAACCTGTTAACTGTTTAGTTCTATAGAGGATCTTGCTAGTTTTCATGCTAGCTAACTTTGAGGATGCTTCACTTAACACTTCTGTTACATCACTTTAACAGCATACAGAAAGACTTCAAAAATGATCTTTTCCTTCACAACTGTTTGTGACTCTGTACTTAATGATTGTCACTTGCTTGCAACTTCTGCAGGTTTTCAATGCTATGATTTTTCTGAATCCCATCTTGCTCAATCAGGCCAAATTCCTTTGCAATACTTTGGACACAATAATTGAAAATAATTTCTGAGAAAGATGTTTGATGAAAATACAAAAATTCCTTCTGCATTTGGTTCTGCACTGATTTTATAATTTTGTTCTTAACATATTGCTTTGCAAAAACAACTTGAAGTCTGACTGACAGAGAAATATTTGTATACTTTTTTGATTTTCCTATGTTTTTTAAATGAAAATCTGTGAGAAAATTGGCCAAATTATCAGTCTTTTCAGTTTTTGGACCATATAGTAGGTTCCTTTGAGGTAAACAGCTTAAGTCTGGGGAGATTCCATTATCCTGGAAAATACCCATACTGTTGCCTAACATTGTATAAGTTATGTCTGCTACTCATAATACTTCCATGAAGATGAAAAAGTTTCCCTCAATATTTATTCACTGCTGCTGCTGTCTGGATATAAGAATTTTTTCCCATGCTCTAAAATGCCTTGATATCCTACTGCCTCTCCATTCACATCTCAATAGTGTCTAAATGGGCAAAAAGGAAAAGCAGCAGTCTGGACAGAAAAAGATTTGATATGAGATCTTTGTGGGGGCAAGGAAGGACTTGAGAGGAGAACTTCATGTAAAAGGAGAACCTCAAAGTGGTACTGTTTTCCCTCTGCACTCCTCTGTCTCAAACTGACTTAAGAGTAGAAAATCTTTAAGGCTAAGGACTCCAACTGGACTGAACAGGCAGACAAGATTAAAATAATTGAAAGCAGGGCTAGATGAGATCTTGAGAATTAAACCAGTAGATAAAAAAAAATTGTTTTTAAGTCAAAATTGTTTTACTAGGGACTGTTTCCTTGTAGGTGTTAGTCTGTGTCTTTTTTTTTTGAAATTTCTAGAAAACTCTGTGAGATTTCCTCTAAAGTTCTTGTGATCTTTACTATTTAGAAGGGTTTTCCCATTTTTTTTCCTGCAATGAAAGTCCTTTAATACTTTGTTGTCCTCACTTGGCATTACTCCTATCTTTTTCAGTTCTGCACAGGGAAGCTGTCAGTATTGTCTCCTCAAGTTTGCTCTCCCTTTGCTTGAAATAATTCTTCAGTCCCTGTTTTTGGGACATGCTTTAAGAACGTCTACTGATTTTGCTTTCTGTCTTGCAGATGATACAGTAGTTCACTTCCTAGAACAAATTATTTCATATAAAGCTTTACTAACCTAAGGCAGACCTGGAAACCTTGTGAGGTAGTGCTGCTGTTAGAAATACCTGCAGAGTGTTTGCCTTCTGCCACAACACAACAAGATCCCTGTCTGTGGTCTGTGGCCTTCTGCACAGGTCCTGACTTGATCAGTGTCTCAGGGTATTTAAAGTAAAAACTGTAGTTTTCTCATGTCCCATCTACCTCTGAGGAATGTCCTGTTTGGCAAGCAGAGTTGCTGCTGCTCAGTGTTTGCTTTCGGTGTGTCTGTGTGAACTGGATCATCAGTCATTGCAAACAGCCCTGTTTGTATCTTGTGACTCATTTCAGAAGGGGCAGTAGGTTATTCTGCTGATATCCCTACACCAGATCGACCCCACAGTGAGACAGCCACCTATGTTAATATTCCTGTCAGCCCTACTTCCAAAAAACAGCTTCACTACATGGAACTGGAACTTCAAGAATCTAGCACTAGCATAAGAGGTAAGGAAGTCTATGATACTTTTAAACAGCAAAGAATATGTAGAATGTATGGGGTATGAGGGATCCTGATTTCATATGGGGAGCAGATGAGGGAGCCGGGGGTGTCCAGCCTAGAGAAAAGGAGGCTCGGGGGGATTTTATTACTCTTACAACTGCCTGAAAGGAGCTTGTAGTCAAGTGGGAGTCAGCCTCTTCTCCCAGGCAGCAGTGACAGGAGAGGACATGGCCTCAAGCGGCCCAAGGGGAGGTTCAGGTGGGACATCAGGAAGAATTTTTTCACTGGTGGGATGGTCAGGCATTGGAACAGGCTTCCCAGGGAAGTGATGGAGTTATCATTCCTGGAACTGTTCGAGAAACAACTTGGTGTGGCACTCAGTGCTGTGGCTTAGTTGATGGTGGTGCTAGGTCAAAGCTTGGAGTCGATGATTTGGAGGTCTTTTCCAGCCTTAATGATTCCATGATCTCTACCCACAGGCTTCTTTTAACAGAGGAATTGAACCCTGTTAAGTTTCTGAGGCAGTTTTTTAATTGGCATTTCTTCTCAGAAAAGATTTTTGAGTAATGAAGTTCTATAAGATGTTGCATCCCTTTGACAGGTGATTGTATGTGCACTCCTTCTGAAGTGAACATTTCAAACTCTGGAGTTTGAAAGACAGTAATTTGCTTGTGTTCCCAAGATTTTCATTGCATATTAGGACTATGCTTACCTCATTTTTCTTTCTTGGCTTCAGAAACAGGGCTGTGGGTGTGGGTGTGCAGGGCTTGCTCCTGAAGACACTGGCTCTGGAGCCATGCAGCAAATGATTCAGAGCAGAACACAGTGTTCTTCTATCTGCTCTCCATGAGGGCGTCTGAAAGGGCTACAGAGAGAATGCAAATGATTTCATTTTTTATGTTTTTTTGTTGTTTTTTTAAAAAATGATTTTGTTTGAATTGAATATTTTACTTCTAATGCCTAAGTTGGGCAATTAGCACATAAATGTGCAATAGATCTGCCATGTGTTATCATTTAGAGATGCAGTCCTTGCTACAGCAAGCCCCTCATCAGAATCTGGCATTTAATTGCTAGCATTTGATATTGATAGGTTTTCCATTTACACTTCTCAGCTATAAAGATTTTAATTTTTATACTTCTAATTTCAGCAATTTTATTAATTTTGAAATGCTAGCACTTTTCCCATTGTTTTTTTAATGTTTTTATGTTTTTCATTATGTTATTCTAAGCTTTTCCCAGACCTTACTGTAGTTCTCTCTACAACATCATGTTGAAATGTAAAAGCAGTATTTTCTCTTAATTTTAAAGACAATGAACCAAGGCATTAAAAATGAAGAGTTAAATGCTATAAATTTTCCTAAATGTCAACTACCCTCACGATCTCAAATTGTGTAACTTTACAAGTGCTTGTAATGACCATAAATGTTTAACTTTTTCATATTAAAGTTTTCCCATCCTCTAGCCTTATAGAAGTATTTTACTGCTTAACAGACTGAACAGCTTTTGTCTCCTCCATTGCCAAGAAAAATGAGCTAAAATGTCATTCTGTGTGAGGCTGAAGGTGGTTGCTTAATAAACATTCACTGGGTGCCTAATCCAGACAAAGAACAGTGCCAGCTGCCACAAGTGTTTTCTGTTCAGATTCCAGGTGGTCATTTCCTGATTTGTGAGGAAGCCTCCCAGAAGTGGGAGAGCCAAGTTCAATTTTGTCTTTGACTGGGAGTAATAGGGATGGAGATTCAAACCTGGGGCAGAAATTCAAGCGGTTCATTTGCTTATTTGAGGAAAACCAGACAACTAGAATACGTAGATAACAAAGTTTTCGAGGTGTTTTGTTTTAGTGGTGGTTATCACTCCCTTTATACAGCTTTTTCTAAGACTGGACAAAGATAATCCAGGAAATCTGTGGAGGAAGTGTCACAACAGCTTTTTGACTCAGGAATACGTGAGGGGTGTAGTCTTTTAGAGGATTCCGTTTGGGTTTCAGGGAGCGGATCGTCCCGATATGCCCAGATTGACATTGCAGCCACCGAGACAGCGCACAAAGTGGGGACGCAGCACGCGCAGTGCCGCGAGGAGCGCCTGCAGGAGCTGGAGCAGAAGAGGAAAGGAGCGCAGCAGTGACCTGCCTGGGAAGGAGCTTTGTGCTCACCACAAATTCGTACTAATTCATCTTCCAAAAAGATTCACATTTATTGTAAAAACCACTCGCACGAGACGCTGCCCTTGCTTCTTGCGGTTATACCAGGTTCATTCCTATACCTTGATTCCTAATTGGAAAGCTGGTAGCATGAGTGGTGTGTTTGGTCTTTCCTTTTATTTTAATTTGGTTGTAAAGTCCAGATTTTTTGTGATATGCAATGACAAGTGTAAATTACCTTTTTCTATAATTCTAAAATCATGGAGAACCCGGAACCAATTTCAGTGTTTATTAAATGGTGGCATTTTCTCTGAAAATAAAGAACTTGAATGTGTGTGGATAAGGGAATGTGAGTGCCTGTGTGTGTGATAAATGTACACATATGTTTGCATATTTCTGTATGTAAGCACACATTACTGATAAAATATATGTATATATCTGAGTGTATAAAATACGTAAAACCTCTATTAATATATTAATGGACTCTTAAAAAAGTGAGAAAATTCAGTGCCTGCTCTTTTTGCAGGTACAGTTTTGTTCAATTTATGTGCTTATTTATGGACATGCTCAAATATACCTATGAATAATTCAGTTTTATACCTCACCAAGTCCTGCAGCTTTGGCTAAAGTTGCTCAGATGTAAAAGCTGTAGTGTCAGGGATGACATGCGTGTGCAAACAGAACAGAAAGAGCACATGAACAAGTTATTTAATTATGTCTATAAACCACAGCAGTGTGAAGGGGCATTTGTGTGCTTCTGTTCTTAAAAAGCCTCGGTCAAAACATGAGTTTGATTTTGTAGTTGTTGGGTACCTGTAATTCTTAGCAATTTTCCTGGAGCTGAACATATGTATCACTTGGAAAATCAGGTCTCAGTTTTCTCACACAGCTTATTTTAAAACCAAGGTATTCAAAAGAAACATTCACTTTTAGAAATTGCATCTTTTATGTCACAAAAACTATTCCTAATGTAAAACCAGTATCCACCTTAAATCTAAAACTTTATTGAATAATTCTCTGCTTTCCCTAAGTAGCTTAAAACCAGTTCTGTGTAAGAGGATGATGTCTCCAGAGATGCTACAGAATTGAGGCACAACAGGATTTTATCTTGTAAAATAGGCTTAACCACGAGTCTGCCACCTCTTGCTTTTGTACAGTGAGATTTTATGACTCAAAACTTAGTTTCCCTTATTGTGTTGTCTGTATAATTTTTTCTGTTCTTTTTCTTGTCCTCATATAAAATGTTATTTAAATAAAATATTATATAAAATGTATGTCAGTGACACCAGATTAACAAAGGAATGTACTTACAAAGGAAACAATTTTTTTTTCATATAACGTATCAGCTTTGGCTTCCACAAGTTACAGGGAGTGATATATTGATATTTTCGGTTTTATGATTTTTTGATTGTCTCCTCTTAAAATCCAATATTACCGCCAAATTCTCTTTTCTAGATATGCATAATAATTTATATTGGTGGGTGGAAGTTTTGTGCCAGTGAGGAATTCACTAAGTGACTTAAAATGAGAGGTGGGTTTTGTTTTTGAGGCAGAATTTAACCTATAAATTTATTTGAATGTAGCCTCAATAGTCAAATGTAAAATACAAGAAATCTCTCAAATAAAAAAAAATGTGTTTGAGAGTTGACAGTTGCCATTCTTATCTGTCCTGTGTTCAGATGTATTTTTCTGTCAATCCACCTAGCATATTTCTGAAGGGAAAAGATATATTTCTTATGAGATTCTAAGTTTAAAAGATTTTTCTTTGACAGGTGGGCAGTGGTGATCTTTCAGTCTGAAATTTCAGTACATCTGGAATGGCCTGGGTTTCCTGGGGCCATGTTTATCTGACTGTTCTTCAGCCAAGGATCCTCCACTGGTGGACGTGCAAGGTTAAATCTCTTGTTATGTGACTATTTAATATTTAGGATGAGCATAGCTTGACTGATACATTGAAATGCGGTGTTCTCCATGACAATATATAATAAAACTGTAATATTTCTATTGCAAATATCCGTTTACCAGGAAAATGTATTACCCATGGTCTCTACAAGGGCTCCTCTCTGAATGTTGCTTACATTAAATCTGGGACTTGTAGCATGGGTAAGAATTTGACACAATAGTGAAGGTCATCAGATTGCTGCTGGCCTCACAGAGGCGTCACAGTTTACATAAACGTATTTTTCAGATTGAGCAGGACTGTGAATCTGTGCATGCATATGATTCTCTGTGCACGTGTTTGTGTATGTCATAGTAATTTCTGTGTCTTTTAATTTATTTTTACTTCAGTTAAATAGGACAAATAGAACAGAAGATTTTCACTTAGTTTTTAAATTCACTTTATATTCTCATGCTTTAAGTTATATTAGGAGCTGAAGCAGGAAGCCAAACTATACTGTTGCATCTGTTAAAAACTGGTTGGTTGTTGTTTTGATAGTACCTTGCAGGTCGTGCATCCATGTCAAGTTACAGGTTTAACATTTCTGTTGAAGAAACTAGAACTTTTCATTTGAACAACAGGAGCTCACAGAAATGGAAACCTTTTTTCCTAAATAAATAAAAACATGTGCCTTCAACTTCTACTAGTGAACTGAAGGCAATGGAAATCATACCACAGTCCTGTGAGCAGGCTTGTGCTTGTTCACACCCCTTGCATAAAACATGTGCGTGAGTGATTGAAAATACAGTTTGTGATTTCTATGGGATGAGTCCAGATTCAGTGCTCTTTGCAAAAAAAAAAAATAATAATCTAAATATCTCCCACACTTTGGGAAATAAATGCAACTTGTAAATTCTGGTGATAAAAGGAGGATTTGCTCGTTTTTAATTTAGCATTCTATCAGAGTCAGATCTCCTCCTGTTTTTACCAGGTGCACAAAGTATTAATTACCAGAAGAACAAAACAATGTGGTGTGGCTGGGACTTCTGTAAGGTGCTCTTGAAGGACTTTGATGTAGCAGAAATGCTCTTGGTGATAAGAAAAAGCTGTCAGCAATGTTTGGGCATAAGCATTGGTGTGCTGTGTATGTACCTCTTTCTTCCTGATAGACCCACTGCCAAATGGTGGGGTTTGTTTGGGAGACTGCTGCTTCGGTGGGGTTTATGGCATTGTTCATAAGCTGTTATGGAACAGTTTTATATGCAAATATTTGGGTGATGGAATTTTCTCCAAGGTAACGTGCTGGAGGATGGAGGGCTGGAGTTTGGAGGGATTTAATTTCCCAACAATGCAAATAGTTGTCTGGGTTTTAATAACTCTCTGGCACCTAATTGTGGAAAATGCCAGTAGGTGTCTTTAGGCATGTAAATGTTTGTGAAAATCTGCCCTGAGAGTTGTTTTTAGCAAACAGCTTGGAAAAAATCCTCATTTTTCCTCTTTGCTGTAAACAAAACAGTTTTAATTAGTGTAGCTTGGAAAACTATATTTGAATTTGAATTATGAGTGATTACATTTTTTGTGAGCTGCTGAAACATGCAGCCTTTGGTAAATTTTTCTTCTAATTTGTCTGGAATAAGACACATACCTGCTAAAATAACCACAGTAGAAGACACAGTATTTTATAAGTTGCTGTTAAAGTTACGGATTTTTTTTAAGATGACAATGCTGTTACATTTTTATGTCACCTTTTCTTTGGGAAGATCCTCAGCTCTCATTTGACCAGTCATACAAACAATGTTCTACATTCTAGGTTGAAATGAAATGTTAATTTAATCTCATACAGCAATTAGAAAAAGCAAAGCAGAGTAATGCTGGGGGAGTTAAAAGGAGGTCCTTAGACCTGCTTTTAAGGAGCAGGTCTGCACCAAACACAGCACAAACAGCTGAGCAAAAGAGGCGAATGTGTGTTCAGCCTTGGTACAGCCTCACTTTGAGTGCTGTGTGCAGTGCTTGGCCTTAAAATTTAAGAAGCAAGGGAAAGTTCCTGAATGTGTCCAGAGAACAACAAAACTGGTGAAAAGGCTGGAAGTGCTCTGAGGGGAGGCTGAGGGCTCTGGGTTTGTGTTCTTTGGAGCAAAAGAGGCTGAGGAGTGACCTCATTGCTCTCTGCAGCTTCCTAAGGGGAAGCAGAGAAGAAGGTGCTGAGCTCTTCTTGCTGGTATCCAGAGGTAGGATGTGCAGTAATGGTTCAAAATGGCACCATTGAAGGTTTAGATTGGACTTTGGAAAGCATTTCTTTATCAAGAAGCTGGCCAAACACTGGAATCCCAGAGAGGTGGTACTTGCCCTAGGCCTGTCAGTGCTTAAGAGGCATTTGGAAAATACCCTTAATAACATGCTTTAACTTTTGGTCAGCCCTGAATTGGTCAGGCAGGAGGATTAGTTGGTTGATACTACTCTTTCCAATTGAAATATTTCTATTTCTGGAATGGAATGGAATGGAATGGAATGGAATGGAATGGAATGGAATATTCTATTCCATTCCATTCTATGCTGTCCCATCCCGAAGCTGAAAGGCTTCAGAGTAGCCTACTCTGAGCGATATCAGTTGGTTATTGATAAATCAGTTATCAATTTTCTCTGAAAGGCTGGAATATGAGACAGGAAAATACATGTAATCTTGACCTGGATTCTGATACAAGGAATAGCTTTGTAAGACAGTGAGCAGATTTAGGAAAGTGCAGCTGACACGTAAACTTTGAATTTAGGAAAAAACTTGAGGGTGAGTGAACTTTAAAACTTATATACTTTCAAACGTCCGCCTGCATCAGAGCATCTAGAAATAATTCAAATTTATTATCCCACTGTGTACACAGAGGCGTATGTAACATTACCATTTTACTGAAATAATACGTGTCAACTTATTTGAGGAATATGCAGTGGGGGGGTTGGATCAGAAAGCAGATTTAGCATGACAGTAATTTTTCTCTACATTATATGGTTGTGAAATCCTTAAAAAGAAAAATAAATAAATAAAAAAGCCCTAGCATCTGCTATTGTATAAGTTAAATTTTACTCATCTGTGGGCTGAGCTGGCAATTTATGGATAGTCCATATACAGAAAACAGAGCTGATTAGATGTTCAGAAAGGAACCTGGTCTTTGGATACTGGAATTTTATTATGTAATGAATCACTCAGATTCATCTTCCCCCATGTTTCTGCCACATTTGGAGGATGTACCCCATGGCCTGCCTTTGGCTGCTGTAACACTTGGTCCTTTTACTGCCAACAGCCAGCAGTACTGGACACAAACTGGGAAGCACAGGAAAGTATTTTCCTGGGAATTTGATGAAATAGGTAGGTGTCAGCAGAGAGCCAGAAAGCAGCAGCTGTCCTTTGCCAGCACTGGCAGAAGGGCAGCACAGGAAGATGTGTGTCTGTAAAGAGCATAAAGTGCTGTGAAACAGAGAGCACCGTAACCTGAGAGGAGGGTGCCCCTAATTCTGTGTTCAGCTGCCATTGGCAGTGGTGTTTGGTAGAGATGGATCAGGTCTGCTGAAAGCCCAGGACCTGATCTTGGGTTTGCTGTCTCTGTGCTTTCTGTGGTGAATGCACGATAGTAGTGACCATAGGTGACCACAAGTGATGGCTGTGGGAGTGCCTTTCCTGCAGTGACAGCCCCGGGTGTGCTGCTTTGGAGCTCTGCAGACAGCAAATACTATTCAGCATGTCCACTTCTGGCCAAGCCTTTCTTTACAGTGGCAACATTTAACTTAGACCGTCTCATTGCTGTTGCTCCAACTGGGGAATTGCCAAGGTGCAAGTTACAGCTGCAGCTGGCACATCTGCAGCGTGGACTGTGATGGGAAGCCTGTCCCTCTGTCCATCAGCACGGAGCTTCCCCTGAGCACTGCAGGAAGAGACAGAACAATTGGATAACAGAAAACCTGGTGGCCAAGCAGCACCACTGCTGCTGAGAAGGTGCCAAACTAACTGCATCCTGCTCTGTCTCTCTTGTAAGTGGTCAAAGCTGAACAGGGTGAGTTGCTCTGTTCCTAGGCTGGAAGGAACTGATGAAAATTCATGTTTTTCTCATGGTATGCTTGTGGCTAAACAGGGTCAAGCCTGTTCCTTCTGTAATCCCAGACACATACTGTGGCAGCACTTTGATTTGGAATTCTGACTGTCTTATTCAGTTACATTGGCTGTTTTGTTCTTTCAAAAATTCTAGTACAGCTGTTTGTACATATGGCATTAAAATAAGAAGGAAAACAATTCCTAAATAACATCTCTGGAAAATCGTGTTCTCATCCTGAATTAATAATCATGAATAAAAACTTTGTTTTGCAGTTCTGCAAAGAATGAGGGTCAGTTTGTGCAAGGCCTGAAACAACAAATTGGTGGCAAGGGTTTAGTGACACCAGCAGACTGAGGCTAACACAAACATTGTTTAAGACATAACCACCCCAGACATAAATGTGAGACCCAGATCTTGGATCTGAAATGGTTGGAAAATGGACTTCTTTCCCACTGAAGGACCATTTGGTTTTGGTTCTGATGTCTTCTTGAATTAGAAACTGAAATTTGAATTTTAAGGTTGGACTAAAGGATCCAATGCCAGGCATTGTAGATTATTGGTTTTCACATGCGAGTTTCCAGTTCTCAGCGTGTTTATTCTTAAAATAGTGTAGCTCCCTTCTCTCTTTAAAGTGCCTGGAAAATTACAACTGTAGAACATTAAACAGCATTTTATTTTAGTAGGAGGCTTATTTCAAAGTGATTCAACGCTCATTTTGCCTATAGAAATTGGCAGGTTTAAGTTACAGTAGGGCAGTTATTGAGAGGCAACCTTTGAGACTGAAATGGTTAGTTTCATTAAAATGGACAGCTTTTGTGATAAATGAACGCATCAGTGAAGGAACAAAGTTCACATATTAAGCATTAATATCGGTATACTATTTACAGTATACATAAATATATAATATATAAACAGAAATATACTGTTTCTGATTTAGGAGAGTGCTCTTTTGTTGATGGTGGGATAATATACTTGAACATTTTGATATGAAAGTGCTTTAAGGACTATTGATAAAAGCATTTGAGTTGCAATTGTTGTTGTACCAAATATGGCTCAACTTTAAATATTTACTGCGGAGGAAAGCTTATGAATTTATTTTGGTTCTACTGGACAGATTTTATGAATGTTTCCATTTTATGCCTGTAGATATTAGTAAAATAAATACATGCACTCTTTTTTTTCTGTAGATTAACATCCTGTTTCCCAATAGGTCCTAGGTGAATGGACTGAAATACATATTAACTGTATGATGTATTTAGAAATGTTGGTTCTTGTATTTAGAAGCACTTTGTTAGATACCATGCACACAGAAAATGCAGCATCCAGCTCTCAGTTACAAAGGTTTGTATTGAAAGCAACAGTCTATTTATTGACTTAAATTACTTTATTTCTTCAATTCTCATTAAATGCTATGAAATGAAAAAAGAGATTTAAAATATATTTTAGAACTTCCTGTGTACTACTTACTGGTAAATGCTCAGCCAAGATCAGCTGTTAAGGCAGCATGTTCTGGAAGCTAAGGTGGTTTCTCTGTCTCTTTACCTTAATCTGCACTAACCCTGGCTTGAGGGAACCCCACAGGGTGAGCTGGACACACAGCAAGCAGGAGAGCCCAGCCAAGGATCCTGCTCCCACCAGGTCCTGAGCACAGGGACCCCTACCTGCAGAAACAGGATCTGAAAAGGCAGATGGCACTTCACCTGACAAAATGTAAACGATCTCTACTTGTGAATTTAAGTACTCCTGCTATTGCCAGTTCTATCATTGATCAGGATCCCATGGGAGGGGAGAGGGGAAATTATTGCAGCAATAAATCTGCTACAGTGCTGTTCCTTATCTGTCTTGGTATAATGATGCCATCTTAGCTGCCGTACCAACATGTAGGATGTGCTTTTTAAGAAAGACTTGGTTATTTTTGTTGCATTTAATGCCTTATGTATTTATTTTCCTCACCTTTCCACCCCCCTTTTTAACAAAATCTGTCCTACATGAAGTCACTGATATGTTTACTTAAATTGAGGTTCTTTTCAGGGCAGAATTTGACTGAATATAAAATGTGAAATGTTCTGGGGTTTTTCTCCTAAAAAATGCAGTTCTTCTTTTTTTTTTTTTTTTGCTCCTGCTTTTGTATTTCAAATTGTTTCTCAGAGTGGTTTAAAAACTTGTTAATTTAAAAAATTACAAAAGGATCAGATAGAACACCTATTAAGGAAGAGAAGATTCAGCCACTGTATAAAAGTGTATAAAAACTTTCCTTTTCAGATGCCCCTTCCATGCAACCTATGAACTCCATTATTCACCTCTCACAGGGTACAGGACTGTAGGTATATCTCATCTACACCTTTTTTCTTGGCTTTGAATTTTTGTTGCTATTTATAGAAACACAGGAGTGGTGACTCAAATTATTTTTTAATCTTTAATGTCTCAAACACTATCCACTTTTGTTGTTTTGACCATATGAACAGCCTTTGGAGGATTAAAACTGCAACAATTAATTGAATTATACATACATTGGTGCGTGTGAGGTGCAGACCATAGAAACTAGAGTGGAATCAGATTTTACACCTCCCTAGCCTGTCCCAAATTGTAAAAAGCAGGGAAAGCCCTGAGGAGCCTTGACAGAACAGAGACTATTGCTCATGTTTTCCCTCATGCTGTTGTAGACTCTAACTCAGCCACAGACTATTTCAAGGAGAAGTTGGGTGCAGGGGCAACAACAGCCTTTTTATTTTTGTTCTCCTCTAAGTTTGTGTGCCCAGTCTTTGGGCCTGGTGACTCATTAACAGCTCTGTTCAGTAACTGAAGTGAGGTGGCTGTGCTGACCCGAGTCTCCAACCTTTGCCTCTGATGAGCTGTGACTTGTTCCCTGGTTTAAATTACTGTGATATATAAGTATTTTGTCAGTCTCTTGTACTTTGCAGCACTTGCCAAGCATTCTCTCTGCTTGAGCCCACCTGGCCTTTGATCCCAATTACTATCATGGTGTGGTAGGTAAAGACACAGCACAGCCACTGCCTGGTTCAGCCATTGCCTCTTAAAAGCCTCTGCTGAAGCACCTCTGCTCTTGTTCAGTAACTGATCAGACCCTGGTTATTCATCCCATGAATCCAGCACCTTCTGCTGTTCCAGACTTCTTCAGAAATTCTTGGATAAGCATATTCTACTCCGGGCACACACTGAAGATGAAACCCAGCTTTGTGCTGTGTCCTCTTGTGTGGAGCACACAGCTGCTGTGCCTGCCTTCAGTGCAGGCTGAGATACATTGCTTTCCCATGTGCAGCACACCTCCCTCAGCAGCAGGATCTGAACGTGCTCTGGGAAAGCTGTTCCATTCCCTACAACCCAGCTAGGACTGCTCAGCAGCAATGGCTCGGTGCTTTGAGGAGCTCCTCTCCTCTGCTGACGCATTTACTGCACGTATCCAAATTCTTCACCCGGGGCCAGTGCTGTGGGTCCCTCCACACCCAGGCTACAGCCACCAAACTGACCTGTGGCTCACAGATTTAGTTCTCACCCTGCCAAAGAGGAAACTGAAGGACATAGTGAAGTCTTTGCTTTCTAACATAATACAGAACCCATTTCTGTTCTGCATTCACAGGGAATTGATGAAGACAAACTCATAAGATAATACAGGTACTTATTGAGTATAAGTGATATAGAGAATATCTGATAGAGATAGATATAGATAGAGAAGCTGAACAGCTCTTAAAGCCATAGTCTGGGGAAGAAATAGTGTGTAGTGTTTGAAAAAAACCAAAACAGTTTTTTCATAAATGGCTTGTAGCTATCTTTGGATTTACTTTTTTTAGCTTGCCAGCCACAGGTATACCATAAACTACATGAACAGAACCATCTCTAAGGAGACTGCTGATATTAGTGGTGGCCTGTTATTGTGATGGACAACAATTCTCTGGAATATAACTAACTCCTAGCTTATATTAAATTTAAAAAGTAGGAAAAAAAAAAAGATTCCAGCTTCAAATAAAATCTCAAAGACTGCTACCACAGTTTTGGTTCAGATCACTTGCACATGAAGATACAGTTTTTATGTAGAGAATCATGTTACTTTTAACCCATGATGACCCAGGATGAGTGGCCAATTCTGACTAAATGGGTCTCCAGTATTTCTCAAGGAACAGGCAGGGAGAGCAAGGCTCAAGGACAGCTGCCTGATCCACCACACCTCAGCAGTGTCTTTTGTGAGGGACAGAGCTCCTCAACCAAACAGCTGTAATGATTCACCCACTTGGAACTTAGTCTTGGCCTTGTTCCTGGAATAGTTTCATTTGAAACTTTCATTTCAAGTAAAGGGTCAGCATTATTATTTTAGACAATTTCAACCCAGGTGTCTGATGTCATCCAAAGTTCTGACCAGAAAAATCTGGTCTTGAAAGGGGAAGTGATAATAATCTTACTGGAGATTGCATTGGAATATCAGAGATGAGCTTTAGAAATCCCTGCTTTAGAAATCCTGCCTATTGAGAACATCCTTGTGGTGCAAAACTTCCCCTCCTCTCTTAAAAACTAATATGTGAATGAACATTACAGGAATTAGCAACATGCTTAAAAACCAGGTCTGGGTACTTCTCACTATATGAAAGTATAAGGTAAAAAAAAAAAAAGCTTCACCAGTATCTTGTTTTGATTTTTTTAATGACCAAGTGTAGCAAAACCAAAGCAACCATGAACAAGGTAATTGTACACACATGTATTAGTCAATAACTAAACTGTGCAAATTGACCTCAGTACTTGTTCCCTCCTTACTCTTCCTCCCCCTCTCACATGAAAGATTCATATACAGAGCAGCAGTGCAGCTCTGAGCCACTGCTCAAAGTCAGTAAAAATATTTTTGTTACCTTAAGTAGGAAATGTAATAGGCCAAGCATTGAAATAAACTTTCCTGGCTTCTGTTTAACCTTCCTGTACCTCAGTGTTTGCTTTCATTGACCAGAATACCTTACCTGACTGTAAGATTAGTATTTTTTTACAAATCCTTAATTAGGAATCCTTTAAGAGTTCACATATTTTTTCCTTTCGACAAAACTGATTATTTCAAAGGCTACTACTTGATTCAGATGTAAGATTTATATGATTCAAGATGTGCGACCTAAATACTTAATCTAATCATTTAATTTTATAGTGCAAATACAAAATTGGTAATTAGGTAGACAAAACAAAAATTCTTACAGGACACATCTGTTCAATCCTTACTATTTCAGAAGGACACCTTGGTAAGCCTTGTTCAAAAAATCACACCAACTGCTTTGTGCTAATGGACTGATCCCATGAAACAGAACAAATTTTTACAGTTCATTGTGTTGAAGACCTTGAGAAATTCTGCTGGATAAGTCTTGCAAGTGCTTCTTTACCTGTCAGGAAAACAAAACACATGAAATAAATTTCAGGAAGACAATAAATTATCAATATAGTAATATATTCAGATTTTGCTATGAATATTTGTAACAACAGAAAGAGCAGAGAGCAGGAAGATTTCAGACATTTTAGAATTAGGTCTATAAAAAAAAAAAATGTATATGCTGTACTAAACATGGAGAACAGATGGGCCTTGAACTGCCCTTCTGGAAGTCATTCAGCTTGCCTGAAAAATCAGCGCTGGATAATCTACTTCCCCTCTGCTACTGAGTTAAACTTTCAACATGTATGTAACACTGGATTTATACAGACCTTGTATCCCAGTTCTTTTGTCTTTTCTTGCAGCATGGCATATTTCTCTTTGTTTCTGTTCAGATGATCCTTGTCGCCAGTTCCCTCTACGTGCTTCAGTTTCTGGTGTGAAATCTCTAATTGTTTCTGGTAATGATGGTGCTTTTCAATTTTTGCTTCAAAATGTTTCAGCTCCTCCTAAGGTAACAAATACACACAGCTTCAGAGGAGTCTCTTTCCAAGCCTCCCTTTCTCCTGCCAAGACACTCCTAATGATACTTTACTAGGTCAGGCACAGAAAGCTTTTTCAGTTTCCCGCTTCTTAAGAATGTCTGGACAACCCATTACCATCACCACCAGACTGCTGATTTTGAAAGCAGGTGATGAAAATGACCCACTGCAGAGTCCTCAAAAGGAGAATGTGGGTGGCTACGTGTGTGAAGTGCTACGAGATGAGACCAGTGAACACCAAGTAAAAATTTAGGCATAAGAACAGTACACTGAGGGGAGAGACAAATTTAAAAAAACCCCTCTTTTTAAAATCTGATAAACAGACAGAGTCAGATAAAAAAATCCAATCTTTTCTCTATACAGCTTCAATAAAAGTGGTATGAACTGCACAGGAATGAATTTCTATACTATTTCCTTGAAAAGCAGTTTTTATCACAATTGTTTTTGTCAGCTCAACACAGCTCCAACATGGGAAGTTAAGAGACGCACATGAGGGGGAAACTGCTGGGTATACAGATTACAGTGCTTCCCGAGGACATAATTAAGACATTGGGTAAGAGGGGTAAATCTGGTGCATTGGCAACGAAGAAGTAGGGCCTGATCTTTCACAGATTCAAAATATGCAACACTTTTTTGAGAGGGTTCAGAATTTTCATTCTGCTGATTATAAAAGAACAGCATATGATTGGTTACACACGTCTATATATCCGAAGTATTAAAAAGGCAGCATGACCTTTTCTTTATGGTTTCTGAAGGGTAATACAGAAGTGGCTGCAACCAGAGTAACAGCGAGTGTTTCTTTACGTGGCAACATATCTTTCTGCAAGAGAAGTCATTGGAATTCTACTTACCCGAAAAGATTCAAGTTCTTTCTCAGTGAAATTAGCTGATTTGGCCATGTCCCACAAATCAATCACTCTTGGTTCTTCAAATTCTAAATAAACACATATAATGAAATAGGAATCTGGACACAATGCTTTTAATGACCAACATCTATGAAAGATGAAGAGATGCTTTCTCACTTACCTACAGATATTAAGAACGGAGACATTAAGAACTGCATTTCTAATAGATCTATTTAGATGAAAAGGCAGAAGTATCCAAGTACTGGATAAAACTAGATACTAGTACTAGGTAAAGCAAGTAGGTTTTTAAAAGTAAAAACAACTAAACCAGAGGAACTGGATAAAGGCATTGCTTGCCCTGCATGTTGTCTCATTTACTTGCCCTCCTGGGGCAATATCCCTTCTCATGGGGGCATGAAAGACAGAACTATCCTCTTAACACACTGACTGTATCCTTTCATTAGACTTCCAGTGTTTGGTTGTAAACAGGACTGGATGGCTGTGTCTCTTCAGCCCACTGTAGTACATGATGCACTGTGATACTGTGACTATATACTGTGACCTTTTACTTGCCCACTGATTTTAAATTAATCTCTTTTAATATTTTTAAAATTAAATGAGTCCCAAATAAGCACAAACCCCACTGTATCATACCACTGGTTGTGTCATATCCCTGGTGACTGACTTTACGCAAACGCTCAAACCCCTGATTGATGCTTCTTAACTTCTCCTTGAGTTCTCTGTGTTTGTTGTGCAAGATTTCCTCTTTCACCAGGTTCTCCTCAGATGGACTGATAACATTTTTGTGGATATCTGTTGAAGAACAGTAGGTGTTACTGATTGTGGGCCAAATCTTGATAGGTCAAAAACTCCAGAAATCCCCCAAATCTGAGGTTAATAAAAGATGCTAAATTCTTAGGATTTGAGTGCAAATAAAGCATCAAAACCAGACTTTAAAAAGTAATTTCTTTTGCAGGTCAGTATTCAGATCAATGTCCCTTGGTGCTCTGGAGGGTGATGTTACAGAAATGCTTTATAACTCCTACTAGCTACCTGATTATAGTAAGGAAATGCTCTCATTTTCCCAGGTTAGCAACATTCCAAGAAAATGAGATGATGTTTAATGAGCTCGCCCCTGGACATTTCACGAACCAAGACATCTGAAGGTGAAATGACTTTCAGCAGCTTCCAGCTTGGACTATGAAATGCAAACATCAAACTGTCAGCTTTGGAATTCTTCAGCTCTAACAATTTTAGCTCAGTTAAGTATAGCAAGCTGGGTTCAGATCCTTGATGCTCTAATAAACTTCAGGCTTGGTGCCTAAGATATTCAGAGCCCTCTTGGGCTCCCAGCTGGTGAGATAAAACATGCATGTTCTGCAGACTTTAAAAGTGCATTCTGCAGCAGTGAATTTATGCTTGCTGCATAATTTTCTGTAAACTACAATGGCCATCATGGTTAATATGATGGCATCTTCCCTGCATGAAATGCAGGCAGAATCAGAAAACTGAAATGGCAACATTTACATTAGCTGGCAAGAATTTTGGCAGCTAATGCAGAACTAAACCCAGGAAGTATCTGAAAATGCCAGCATCTGCAAGTGGTTCTGACAGAAATGTCAGGAGTTTCAAAGAAATTTGGAAGAGATGGGAACAATGGGCAGAGAAAAGAGTTGTACTGATCTTGAAACATCAAAGAAATGTTCAGGCACCTTCTGTTCTGCTCACAGTCTCTAGCAGAATATTGTATTCATGAATCTTTTCTTTGTGATGTTTAAATTCTCGCCAAAGCTTATCCAGCTCCTCATCAGAGAACTTCCCAGAGGTCTTGGCCTGAAAGAAACATGAGCTCATTATGTTTCCAGACCAAGTGCTTTCAAGTGCCCCCAAATGCCAAAACGTCTTCCCA
>WAAG01084316.1:0-38956 GCA_013390105.1 Tichodroma muraria | reverse complement strand
CTGCCACAGACAGGGACACCTTCGACTAGAAATACATTCAGCAATTCTTCTTTATCAGCATTCTAAACAGCATTAATTTCATCACTGTTAATGTCCATTTCAAATTCTTTTTCTACTGTTATTGGAACTTCCTCTACAGTGTTGTTTATGGGAATACAGGATAATTACGCTTCAGAATCATCTGCATTTTGATCCAATCAGAAAACAAGCAAAAACGTTTTACTCTTGCAACTGATCACAGCTATGAAAATCTACTTATTTATCAGTGAATTAATCAAGAGCATATTAGAAAGGGAATTGGTTGAAGGAAACTGAATGACTGCATTGGTCTGCATTTCTTTTAGTAAAGTTCATTTTTGGAAACAGTCTGGGAGCAGAACAAAAAGGTAAAGCTGATGATATTACTGAGTAAAAAACTCTGGTGCTCATTCAGGACAGGAAGGTAGTTATTTCTCTCTTCACATTTTCCCTTCTGTGGCACTGCATGCACACATGGTTTTCCCTTTTTAAGAAAACAGAATAATTCTCTTTTAATTGGCTTTACATATGTGCACAAAAGTTAAATGAGTTAGCCTTTGTTGAGTGCTACCGTAAGTGCTTAATATCATTATTTGGCTTTAATTCCAATTTTGTGAAAAACTCAGGAAATCTTGTACTACATCTCAGAAGCTTATTCCATATATAAGCCATATATAAATTCCATTTATAACTATATAAACCAAAAATTCACTATTACATGATAATAAAAGAGAGATGGCTTACTTCACTATTATAGCTGAAGTGAATCCAAAGTATGGCTGACAAAAGCATTTGGTCCTTTTTAAATATATACATATACATATACACACACCCAGACCCACACACACTTCTTAACTGATTTTACCTACTTGTCAGACTGCTGTAGAATTATTTTAAAAACTTTGATTTAAACTGGGTTTTTCTGATTCAGTTATCACGATTTAGACCTGCTGGTGTGCCTTTGAAAATGCATCTTCGGACTTCTGCTTGCCAAACGAAATACCTGAAGTATTTGCAAAATTTTGGCCCTAAGTAAGTTGCTGAGCAGAATCTAAGCACATGTTTAAGTTAATTTGTCATAAATGCTCTTGCCAACCGACCTGTTGGCAAGAACGTTTCACCAAAAGGGAAAAAATAAAAGCAAATTTCTATTTCTTCATTTCATTAGAAATCTGATTGAAAAAGCTGCACTGATTTAAATGAGAAACAGAGCATGAATATTATAAGCCACTTCATCCAATCCAAACAATTATAAGACCAAATTGCAAATATCAGTTTTCCAAATGAGCAATTCAGACACAAGCAATGGGTTGAAATACATTGGCAAGTCCTGTAGCTTCAAAGAGTGTAAAATCATGGCAGTGTGATGTGGCGTTTCTAACTGGTCATGTGTGATCTCTCATCCACAGCAGAACACATCAAACTCTGCTAGACAGTCAAAAAACATCCTGGAGAGGCAGCAAACTATTACATCTTCACCCATGCTAATGAACTGCCCCATTTGGAAGTCTGCATCCACCCTAGCTCTCCAAGTCCAGAAAAACATTCTACACACCTGATCGACTTCTCCCCAACTATTAGCATTCACACAGAAAACAGAAATATATTTGAAAATGATGTCGTTTGCTGCAAAAGCTTATCACATTCCATGTAGAAGACTCTCTAGTATTGCAGCATTTTTCAGGCATCTGCAGCCTAGGGATAAGAAATCCAAAGGGGTATAAGGAGTAATATCTTCAGACCCCAGTGCTGTATTTTAGTCAGCTAATATCGTCACAAATACCAACAAGAGCCACTATGTACCTTTATTAGATAACTTTCTTCTGCTCTCAAAGGACAAAAGCATTAAAATCAAAGAACTGAACCACATTTAAAAGTGATTGGGTGAAGTTTAGGAACAGTTTTTACGTTGCTTTTTCCTTGACTCAGTCCTGCAGCCTCTAATCATTAGCTGGACAGCTGTGCTATGTGATTAATTTATTTAGGTGTTACTGTGATGCACAAATGTATATACTGAAAAGAACTACAGTATTGCTTTGCAGTAAGTAATAACCATGTTCCAGTAAGTGATTCAGTGCCAGAGTGTTTAGAAATGCAATCTTATGTAGCTTAATTAAAATGAAGTGCCCCTTTCAAGCTATTTGCACTAAGTTTGACTGAAAAAGTCCACTATGTACTACTGGAGTTGGAAAAAGTGGTAAAGTAGTTTCTGCAAAGACTTGTTTTGATAAACATGAGTTCAAGAATAAAGCTATTTTGGGACATTGCTATGTCTGCAGCAAGACAATTTACTGAATGGAAAGTGTTGCACAGCAAGAGAGAGTGGAAAGAAAACTCTTCACTAGCCAAAGCTGAAAGAAAACAAATTCTAACAAATGTTGTTCACTTGTCTGGAGACATGATTTTACTCCTTGACTTAGCTCAGCAGCACAGAAACTCAATCATTAGAAAATACATGAGCTAGCAACTTGACCTGGAATATTTCCACCCCTTCACTAATGGTTTTCCTGCTGTTTATTCCTAGGGAAAACTGGGAAAACAACAAGCAGAATGGATAGAATGGGATCCAAACCTCTCGAGTTCAGTGGGAGTCTATTCACTGCCTGCTTTGGACACCATCTCAGACCTCAGACTGGTGATACCTAAGGTTACTCTGCTGGGTGTTTGTCAGTGACAAAAGCTGTGGCACTCCCGGGACAGTGTAGTGGGCTGGGGGAACAAAGTTAGCACAGGTACGTCTGTGTCCCGTTAAATCCCCATCCACACAACATGAAATCAGGTCTCCTGAGGATGATGACTGATGGAATGGGCACTCCCACTGCTGACAGATCTGAGGCTGTAAGTTACTGGCTCAGGGTTAGCAGAGGACTCGGCCCCCATCAGCAGTGCCCCACTCCTCAATCCTTTGGCTCTGCTCATTGGCAATTTCTCTTCTTGCTAGTGAAGTATGACAGAAGAGCCCATGTTTGAAGGAATATGTAATCTGAAGGGTGTATTTAGATAAACACTGGTCAGAAGATATGTTCACAGACTGGCATTCATTCAGCCTACATGTCTGTCTGTTCTGGCATGTCCCCAGCGCAGGTTTATCCTCCTCCTTCACTCCCTCGGTCACACTCGAGGTTGCAGTTGAAAAAAAAAAAAGACACGATAAGATAGTGGCAAAAAAAATTAATCTAAAGAATCTTTCCCCACAGTTCATGCTTTGAGACCTCAATTCAAATCATCCCTACAAACTGAAAAACATTTGGAAACCCACAGCCTCAAAAGCACAGTTGTTGGCTACCATGAAAAGGCTGTTCTCCAGCTCACAAGCTTTGTTTGAATTTCAGGCTTCTCTTATGAAACAAGAATCTATTGGCTCTGCAAGAGCTGAGAGGAAGCAGCCATGGTCCCCTTTTCCTTCAAGTCATGATCTTTCTTCATAGGAGGGAGACAACAGTCTCCACAGGTCTTGCAAGGGTCCTCTGACTTCAGGAAAGCACAATACCAGGGGATAGCATCAGCGAATTGAATTTAAAATAATTTCCAATTCTTGCACTGATTCATATAATATGTCTCTTACATAACATGTGACTATTAAAGGAGTCTAGGGTGTCCTTTTTCCTTCTGACCAAATGTAATATTTTTGTTATCTGGCCCAGCCATAATGAGTTTAGTCCTGCACTGCACTAAGCATCTGATCAAGTGCAGCAGAGTACTGGTTCCAGGGGGCATCTCCTTGCCTGTCATTAGACAAAAACTGTCATTAGTCTTTGCTCTTCAGAAGTGGAGATGAACTCTTTCCTCCAAAATTATTCAGAGGAGAAGTTAAATAATGTTTGATGAATAATGACTGTTTTTTCTACTGAGAAAAAAATGGGATTTATTTTGTTTTGGCAATATCAACAAGCAGGTTCATCTTCCTCCTGCAAATAGAAAAGATTCTGTTGTACACTGAATTTACATCGGGCTGTTATTTTAGAGACAAAGTCCATTCCCCAAAAAGTGTGCACTGGGGCTTGTGTAACTTTACCAGCCCTGGCAGCAGCAGGAGCCCTTGTGAGGGTTAATTCCGGCAGGTGTTTTTGTTTTATTGTGCTGATACCAGAGTGCTTGGCCGGGATTTGGCTGGGGTACCCAGGCCAGACTCCTTCACACGTGATCTCTTTCTTCCATAGTCTTATCTACTGGGGAATCACCACCGGGGAATGAGAATAGCCTTGCATTTATCTGTCATGCCTGAAAGTTCCATTTGCTGTCATTTGGAAAAATGGGAACTCCTATTAAAGCCATTTTCACTTTTGCCAAAATACTTATTATTCTTTTCTTGTGAGAGAAACACTCGCATCTATGGATTTAATTCACGTTAAGTGCCAGCTTACAACCTTACTCCTAAAATAAAGCATCATCACTTGGGGAGGTGGCCTGTCTTTACCCGTCGAGGAGGTCAAACTGTTTTGGCACGGATCGTAAACGGTGAGACCGGGAAGAACACTGGGCACTCGTCAGGGAGCAAAGCGAGATGATGGGAACTGTACAGATTAAGAGGCAGCTGAGTGGGGAGACTAACGGGAGCGAGAAGCGGCGGTGCCGGGGCGCAGGCGATTACCATGGAGGCCTTGCGGAGGCTGAGGCGGTCGGGGCGGGCTCTGAAATAGGCTTCGTCAAAGGACGTGTGGCTGCCCTTCAGCTTCTCCGACAGGTTCCGGTACAGCCGCTTGGCAGCGCCGGGGGACGACGGCATGCTGTGCTTTTTGCTCTGCAGGAGGCTTAAGTTGTGCATTTGCTGGGTCATCCTCAGCCAGGGTTTCCTGGAGAGAAAACAGCAGCCGTTTAGTGAGGTTTTGCTACAGCAGCATCATTGATCAGGAGCGTGTCACTGAACCGCACAGTGCGAGGCTGCCGCGGCCGAGATCACTTCCACAGTTTCTGGACGCACACGGGCGTGTTTGGGGCTTTTACAACAGCAAATTGATCTTTATGGAATTAGACCCGTGGATATCTATGGAGACAGAGAATTAAAGACGGAAAAATAAAAGAGACCACCCCAGAATTATTGGCTAATTTGTATAAGGAAGAGGGGTTTCAGTTAATGAGGGAAACATTTTTGCAGAGTGAGTTCTGGTAGTACAGGTGTCAGAAAAAATGACACCCAGAAGTAAATGCTGCTGTGGACAGTTTCATACTGTGTGGCTTCTTCTTCATGTAGTGGGCAGGCACTGTGTGTGTCTATATGTTGTATTACTTTATCCTGCTGTGTGTTAGCCCTGTCCATTTAGAGTAAAAACCCTTCCAAGAAGACTACTGCCTCTCTCTGACTGCCTCACCTAATTGGATTTACATATTATCTCATAATTAAACAATACTTTCTATGCTCTATCATTACAGCAGTTTTTCCGTATTAAGAAAAATTGAATTAATATTTAACTCTGGAAGTACGTTGTGTGGAAATAATTTTGCCTTTCTGAAGGGAAACTAAGAATCAAATTCGACCCAACTGCAGGCATAGGAAACTATCCCTATGGAATTCTAAGTGAAAAGGTGACAAAAATGCACCATTTCTTCACCTTTTCCTTTTCCCCTCACATCTATAAGGCAGAATGCCTCTCTAGGAGACGTCACAGTTGCAATAGTAAACCTGGCTACCCTTTCAGACTATATTTTCTGGAAATAATCTTTATTTTTTTTGTACTATAATACAAATTCTTTTTTTTTTTGTCATGGTCTCAGCCTTCTTCTGAGAAAATTGGATGGCAGGACCAGACTTTAATGACTGTTTCCAGTAAAAGCATTCTTTACTAAACACTCACCCTGCTGTTGAGACTGGTTTTGGCAGGTATTTGTCCTTAAGATTAAAGACACCACCCAGGTCTCCTAAGCTTTCTACATCTTCCATCCTCTCTGTACACCGTGGTGAGCAGACACCCTGAACATAAAAGTATCCTATTACAAATAATTTCACGTATTCTCCATGCTCCCAGGCTATTGAAGAGAGACCAAGTCTCTGAAGGAAGAGAGATAGAGTCAACACAATTGTCATATGGGATGAAAAGACTTTGTTACGTTAGAACAACAGCATGTGCAATCAGAAGGGAATTATGTGAGCTGCACTCTGAAATAAATGTGCAAGTGTGCAGATGATCAGAAGCACTCTGGGACTCAGGAGGCAGCAATACTGCAAGGATTTTTGACTGATTTTCTCTGAGTTTATGTAGTAAACTGATTATCCACGTCCCACTTTTCTATGTTATTAGTATTTTAAAGAAACTCAGCAAGTTACCAAATTTAATAATAATTACCAGTTAGTAGAGTAACACTTCCAGTTTCTGTTAGTACATAGTGCTACAGATTGTCCCACTAAAATTTCTCCCTTTAACTCTGTTATCATGAATTTTTATTTTCATCAATAAAGTATGGGTCAAAACACATACCCAAACAGTGAATAAAAATAGGCCAGGGACTTCCATAGGCATGTTTGTAAAGAAAGTTTCAATTTCCAAAAATAATTTGATTCCAAGACTACAAGTTTTGAATACCAAATACCACACAGTTAGTAATGAACTCAGGAGAGAAAGAACAGTTTGCATTTGCCAAACAAACCTAATCACCTTCAAGATGAGGACAAAGAAGAGTAGACCCAGACAATTCTTAATTCAAAGGTGGGTCAGCCTGCTGCACCGTGTCTGCTTTGGGATTATGTTTTTTTATTTGAAAAGCAACAGGCTCAGCACATCTGAGTGGCAGAGGAGAGGTTACAAGGTTCATGAAGCTAATATGGGAATTTACTGAGGGTCTGTGTAGACATTTAGAAAGTATACATTACATAAATTAGGAATATCTACTTAGTAGGACTTTTACCTGTTGTATTAGTTAAACAAAACAAGAACGCCTGGTATTAAAGCTAACATGGCTTATGCCTCTATCAGTGTTCTCTAGGCTGATAAAGCCCTCCCTCTGTCTCACTAGACCAAACTATCTGCTTGCTGACTTCAATACTCTCAAGGATTTAAATAATTACAAAGAAATGGAATTTTTGCCAGCCTGACTCCAAAATAGGCCTGTCTCTTCTCCAGCCTTCACTAATGCAGGAAGTGTACTTGTCTCCATCTCTTTGAACTCAGTTGCCCTGATGTTTTTCACAGAATCTCTTGAAAGTCATCAAGTTCAAGCTTTTCTTGAGAAGGGAGAAGTTGTTTCCAGAATCCCAGATTTCTACAGAGAACAGCTTAACAGCAGCATTTTCTTTTATGAGAAAATTTACCTGAGCAAGTAAAGGAGAAGCACCTGTCAGTTTTCAGACAGTTTTCCAGGAAACCAGTGTTTGGGAGAGGTGTTCTAGTGACACCTCTCCCAATGCACATTCAAAACTCAAACAGCTGGCAGGGCTGTTCTCTTTGTTTCAATGTATACACCACAAAAATAAACTGGAGTCTCTGTTACAGCATTCTAGAATGTTGGTGGAGGCTTTGAACCAAAGCAAATTTGAGCTTCACTGGGGTGCTAATCTGCGTCACCAACCCAGAGAAGTTTCAAGCAGTTTCACTACCAAGTCTGTTTCCCATGGCACGGGTTACTGTTCTTATCGACTGTGACTAAACATAATTTGACTCCAGTTCCTCGGGGTTGCTAGAGTCCTTCCCACCTTAATCAGGTCAATGAACCAGGACTTATCAATTCAGAAGGAAACAACAGTGTGTTAGTAACCACCTAAACAATGACTTCCCAGGACAGTAATCGCTGTGTGCCTTTGCCACGCATGGGAGCTTTGCCAGTAAAAAGCCAGAGCAGATCCCAAGATTGACACTGATGGAAAAATAGAACAGAATCTTTTATAATCTCATCAATGTTTCTGTGAAGTCAAGTGCACGTGAATCTATAGAGAAGCTAAGTAAACACTCTTGAAATTGCAGCTATTCAACAATAAAACAGATGGCATCTTTGCTATCCACACAGAATTGGTGAATCACAAACGACTTGAAACGCAGATATGTTCCCTGTATACTCATCAATATCCCAAACAAGTACAGGGAATAAATGTGGAACAATAAAGCAATAGCTGGAATGACATGATGCAAACGAGCTGCATTTTTTCACCAGTGTACTGAAACAGTAAAGTGCAAAATGTTACTGCAGATTATCATACTTAGCATCCTTCCTAGTCACATACAAGGTAAGAAATGAAAAGAAAAAGGCAAGTTGCATATTCTTTAAAACTTTCTGGAAGTAAGACCTTATTAGGCTGTAGAAATGACTCACAGCAGAGCAATGGGGATTAGATTGGGCAAAACTGCAGGTGAAAAGCAAAATAAGAAATTAGGAAAAAAGACAGCTCAATTCAAATGATTCTGTGATTAAAAGCCCAGGGTTTTCTGGATGCTGTCATTTTTTATAGAAATAAACTATTTCATGAGAGCAGTTTTAGGCTCCTTTAAAAAGTTATTATTTTGATTTCTTTTACAACCATATTCTTGCCTTAACAATCAGGTGAAGACCTGAAATGTGCATTGTCTTGATTGAAACAACAAATCCACCAGCTGAAATGCACTTAGCCTGAGGATGTCATTGTCAGAACTAAAATTGTTACAGCACATGGAAGACTAATAATTTAGAAAAAGAAGATGTGCAGCCATCTGAGATTTTCACCTATGGAAAATGCACAGAGCTGGCAGGGGTCAGGATGATGTAAGGACATCTCCATATGGTTTGGAGTAGCCCTGTGTGATCTCACTTGCATCCCCACAGCAAGGGGAGCACTGCAATGGGCAGCACAGCACCAGGTTTTACTGAAGAAGGCAGGACTGGACAAAATAACAGCAGCTCCCCTCATAATCAGTCATAATTAACAGCTGTTTGCATTTCCAAGAATTAAAGAGCACAAAAGTCTTGCAGCAGATCTCTGGGGAAACAGTTACTGCCCTGCCCTGGGAATACCCATCAAACCAATCTGTGTGACTGCACTGTGTTATATCTGTGAGCCAAACCAGGCACCAAGGTCTCCAAAACACATTTCATTGCTGCACATCCTGCAGCTTCATCTTTGTGATCGGATTTCTACTTGCACCTAAGCACTGAACCAGTTTATTCCCCATCACCAGGGTCCTTTAAAAGCCAAATTCAAATACAAAATAATATAAAATAGTTACCTTTATAAAAGATTTGTGTTTTTTTTCCTTTTTCATTGCCAAATACTGACCTAATATTCATGTCCCTCAAAAAATATTGCAGAGAAAGATAAATACCTAACTTATAGATCACTCTCTGTTGTCTGTGGCACATATATGCTATACTCTATAGACAGGTGCACTGGTAGGGCACAGCATAGCTGTAAAAACATTCTCTTAGGATTTTAGGAAGACACAACAGCTGAGAAACCACTCAACACTNCAAGGCAAAATGTGAACAAGTTGCTGGTAATTGTCCACTCTCTTCCTTCAATGAATCATATTAGCTTTGCTTCTCTGCTGCCTCAGCCTCTGGGCAGAATGAGTAAATCTCTTCCTTACACTGCATGAAGATAAGACACGAAAAAGCCTATTACTAGTAATTACTGAAGTCCAAATTGCTGCTAAAACCTCAGAGCAGAACAATATTTAAAGCTGGTGTTGTATCACAGGTAGAATGTTTGGTGCCTTGACTCTGTCCCAGTTACCTGTGCAGCTGTAGGAGTGATTAATATATGAAGCTTCCGTGTGAGAGATGCCATGACTTTTGTGTGCTTTTAGCTTGCTGTAGCCTTTAAAATTGATCAGCAGCACAGCGTGCAAGTAGAAAAAATAATTACTGCCAGACTAAAGAAAACTGCGTCTGTAATTAATTTGCCATGAAGTATGAGCAAAAAGGCATTAATGCAGCCATCCTCAAGCAGTTGGTTTTACGCTAAAACCGTGAGAGGAAGGGGGAAACAATCACAGTGCAGTAGCGCTTGTTGCATGTGATGTATTGCTTCTTCTTTTTCTGAGAAAGCTACCACTACAGCTGTCTGCAATCATAGCAACAAAAGCAGCAGCCATAGCCATAGCTGTGGGACATCTGCAGCATCATTGGAAAGCTCCCAGCCTGAACAGGTTACGCCTCAAAAAGATTATTAAATGGATAACGAAAGCACACTCTACAGATGTTCCAGCTAAAGCAGATCCTGTAATGTCTGCATTAGGAGCTTCCAAAATAGTAGAACAGTGTTATTTCAAAATCTCATTTTTTTTTTTTATTATAGGGCAAAAAAATGTAAATGCTGGAACCCACAGAAACCCACAAAAATATTACAAAGTCAAACGCGGAATATTTCAAATATCCATATATAGCATGCTAGAAACAGTGAAAGTAACAATCAAAGACAAGTGACAACCTAGAACATTGTTATCCTTCTAGGCAGTCCACTGGGTTGAATTTATGTGATCAGAAGACTCCAGTGCAACATTAGACAATAGAAAAAAACCCAAACCACATCAATTCCTGGGTCATAATAATGGTCAACCAACGACCATTGATATCTACAGAAAAAGTATTTTGGATTGTTTTTAAGGAGATGCCAGAGCTACTCTTTTGGAAAACGTTGGAAACCTCCCAAAATCTGTTGATCAGCCTGATTCTCCCACACTTCAAACCTCAGCTAAGGATGCTGTGCCTCATACCCAAGGGCATCCTTTTGCCCAAGCAGCTGAAGCTAAAATGTAGTCCTGTGCCTTATGTTTGTATGCCATGGAACTAGAAATTAGTCTATATTTTTTAGACCAATCTGGATATTGATCAAACCATCCTTTGGGAGGGGTTCTACTGGCACAGATGCCTGCTTGTACTCACGTGGGTAAACGTGTACACAGACACAGGGCATAATGAAAATATCAAACACAAATAGTTACATGCTTTGCTGCAGCAGAGAGTTGCAAAGTGCTAATGCAATATTCTATGCACGATGTTCCTTCTCCTGTACCATGAAAATCACAGTCCCTCTGTGTACAGGATTCCCTCTTTTGTTCTGCTCCTTCCAAGGATCGTTAGTCAGAGAGCTGACTGAGGTCACTGCTCCTTGCCAACAGGAGGAAATTGGAAATCTTTCAAAAAACACCAAATACCTCTCTAACACTGAGATACTATCTGGAAAAAAGAATGCTGAAAATCTGAAATGTCTAAACCAGTTAAAAATAAATGTAAGCCTAAGAACTCAATTTTCAGTGCTGTGCTACTGCAGTTCTTGGTTTTTTGGTCTGTATAGACCTCATCTATGGAACTCACTTGTAAAGGAATTCTCAATTTCCAGCTGTTTTCAGGGGAAAAACATGAAGTGAATTTCCAGAAATTAGTCTACTCTTAAACATTTTCTAGCACTTTCTCATTGTGGTTCAATACTTCTATCTTCGGTTGTTTCCTTTCAGCTTGGTGGAAAGCAGCCCTTTTACAATTGCCATTTCAATTTTTTAAATGCTTAGTCCTTTTATTACCCAAACAGTATTTAGTAGAATAGCAAAAGTCAAGATGTTTTCTTGCCCAAGCCTAGTTCTTGTGAAATACAATTAGCTTTCTTGTACCAAGAAAATATATTTATAATCTTCTTGACCTATGAATATAAATTCATAATTAACCTGTTCAAAAGCCAGAAGACACAAAACAATGCTCAGTAAGATAAAAGGAGTAATCATACATTTAGCAAATGATAAAAAATCAAATTATTAAAAATGTTCACTGAATGTTTGTAAATAACTGTGAGGGGCACCTACATCCAGTTCTGGAAATGAAGAAGACTAAAAGACCTACAGAAACAGCCCCCTGGGTTTATGATGGAACACCTGGAAGCAGATCCTTTAGTCTGATCTGCAGAAACCTGCCCATCCTCAGCCTTTGATGCTTCCATTAGAGGACAGAGAAGTCATCCAGTTATTGCACTTGCATTCCACTCTCCTCAGCTGCACAGAGCATTTTGCTGGCTGGACTTCCACTGCTGACTTAACCTATTGTGACAGGATTTCCTTCCATGATTGATGAATCTGAAAGTTCCTACCTGTAGCACACAAGGCGAGCTGATCCCACAAGCTGCTGTTGTTCTTACTGGTGCTAAAGCTGCACATTTTTGTGAAGATGAGCGTTTTGTGAAGTGGTATATTTTGTTTAAAGAGGCTACTCAAGCTGGCGGATTCACTGGCGCAGTCCCCCAAACCTTCACCCTGTGTTGTTCTCAGCTTTACACACCGCAGGTGTTTTTAGCGTTGTGTTGGCCATTAAATCCATTTAGCAGATTCCGTCTGCTCCTCCCAGACACTGGGACATTTCTGGGACGAGGAGCTCCGTGCAAGGTCTCGGGTTTCGCGTCCTCCATCCATCGATAGGTGGCAGCGTCCACCCAGTTCTCCAAAATCCTGGAATGGTCCTGGAGCGGCAGCCCTACAGGGACCGCCTTGTCCCCAGGACGCGATGTCCGGCAGGCAGCGCGTCCTCCAGCCCCAAACCCAGCCTTTCCGTGGTTCACATCGCATGCGCCGTCTTCGTGAAAAACATTTTGGGTTTCCCCCCTGGAAACTGTGCGGGAAGTTTGGAGTGAAGAAATTCACGTGTAGCCTGATTTTACTTGCAAATAAGTCAATGGTAAAGCTGTTGCCATCATGAGACAAGCTGCGTTTTAGACTGCTCATAATCCCACTCAAAGAACAAATACTGCTCAAGAATCAGATCCCCATCCACTGTCGAAGCAATGGAGCCAGGCAGATTGGATACCTGGGAGTGGGATCTCCATCCCCACCCAAAGTAACATGGCTAGCTCTGTTTGGCACCTCTGTGCACTCCCATTTTAAAAATCCATTACTTGAAAGGTAGTTAAAGTGAGTCTTCTCCTTGAAACAACATAATGGGGTGTTTTTTTCATAGTCAAAACTAATCAGTGGGAAAGGTAAAATAAAGACCAAACAAAACCCCCAAACAAACACATACAAGTGTATGCTTCTTTGTCCTCACACTCATTCTTTCTTGCACATTTTTATACATATAAAGTTCTGTAGTAAATTCCAACTATGTTTTTGGCAATTCCTGCCTCACTGGCTCCAGTGAGTGTTTTGGATCGTTTTTAAGGAGAGACCAGTTTACATATCACCTTTCACATATACCCCTTTGCCAATTGGTTTATTCTCTGCCCTGTTCCCTGGTCTCTTGTGTTTCTTCAAGGACATTGATTTGAATCTTGCTGTTTCACTAGTTACTTTAGCCAGTGTTCTTGATCCAAATCCATAGCAAATAACCTATTATCCACAGAGACACAGAAGAATTCAGTGTGCTTATAAAAAAGACAAATATTTCCCAGTTGATCAGTCACAGACATGATCAAACTTGAACAATTCTGAAATTGTGAGTGAAGAAAGAATAACTGTATTTGGACTAAGCCTAGAAAAGATTTTCCCCAAGTATTCTGAAATATTTGAGGCAATGTGATGTAAGTGACCAAATGGAACTGGGCTTTGCAGCCCTGGCTACCCCAGGCTTCCTCTGTAGCCACGGCTCCCAGCCTCCGGTCCTGTCAGCCCAACCTGGAATCCAGCACAGCCAGGCTCTCTGCAGGGCTGAAGCTGGAAGATGCACCAGTGCCTGGGGCATGCAGACTCCCACTCCCAGAGGAAGGATGCAGAGGGGAGGAGTTCTCAGCTTTGTGGCAGCTGTGGACTTGTTGCTTGTGTTTCAGAATATGGTTTTCCATGAGCTAGCAGAAACTCAGAACCGTTTGGTCAGAATTCTTTAAAGATGGCATGTTTTTCATACAGTCACATTAGCTTTTTTACCCTTGCTAGTCTTTTTAATTGGAAAATTCCTGAGAATAATAATTCCTGTCTGCAGTGAAATAGAATCAGGCCTGGGCTGCCAGATCTACAAAACTACCGAGTCATTTGGGATTTTTTGGAGCATGAGTTAAGATAAACAGAAATAAAATACTAAAAGAAGTCCATCAGAGCCTCAAAGCCCTTCCTTTTTGAACCAAGGAATCAAAGAACAGCTGCTGTTACCTATCAAGAGGTGTGCACCAGCTCTGATTGATGGGAATACTGCTCTATTACAAAACCAATGCAGAGCAGAGTTCTTTGCTGATGGTTCTTGTAGTTGTTCCTCAGATTAGCAAAAACCCCTAAATCTGTGCAAACACATCCAGCTTCAGGAAGCCTTTAAAAGTACATGAGGCCATTGGACAGGTCTGAAGATATTGCTGCTCCTCAGAAACAAATTACCCACCTGAACATCATGGAAATAACGAAGTTGTCAGCAACAACAGGCAGCTGTGATGTTTTCTCAGCCTCCTGTTGATTATGTTATCTAGTCACTCCAGATAGAGAAAATTTATGCCATGTATTGTTTAGCCATGACTACTCCCAGCTGCACTACACTCAATTCAAGTTACACTAGAACATTTTACAAACAGAAATTAACAGGCTTTTCATAGCTGGCAATTTCTAGATTAAGAAAGAATAAAGAAAAAACCAGAATTTTGCAAAGCTGAGCATGGAACAAAGCTGAACAGAGGCAGACACACACCATCCCAGAGAAGCACCTTCTTTTTCAAGCTAAAGGTATTTTTAAGCTTGTGACACAGCCTTTAAAAAGACCAAAAAGAACATAAAAATATATAGACAGGTATCATTGCAACTTCTGTATGATTGCAGTAATTAGCAGTATACTTATTAATATAAGGCCTGTTTCTGAAGATTGATCTCCCTTTTCTTCAAAACTTGTAAAGAGCATCTATTATGAAGTAGTACACAAGAGCCACTATTTTTCATACTGAATCAAGAAAGAACTTTGATAGCAGAACAACTTCCTGCTGTTCTGTGAACCCCAAGCACTATTTATTTCACTAAGCAGATAGTCCTTAAAGAGCTTGTTTGTCCTGATAAAAGTAGAAGTCTGCTTATGGGCAGTGACTTTAACATATTAAAATCAGACATTTAAAAAGAAACACATAAACACGTACACAAAAACAACAGCAACAACAAATTCCCCACCAAACAAACCACAAAAAAAATCCAGAGTAAGGTACCATTTCAGGAAAGCTTTGCTACTGAGGACAAAGAGTAGGAAGAGAGGGGCTATTTTCCAAGGGTAACATTTACCTGGGGAGAAGAATTTGTCCAGATCCTGATGGAGATGGATTGTTCCAGATAACAACAATTCAAGCCAAGAGCCCATTTGTCTGCATTGTCAGAGGAAGAACCACAATATTTGTCTCCCTGGAGCAGCTTTTGTGAACAGCCCTGTAGGTTATCTTTGCAATAGGGAAGCATCCCCCTGCCTGGCTGAGAGAATTTTCCACAAGCTGGAATTCATACTGCAGTCATTTGGTCTGAAGTGGATGTTCATTTACATTTGAGTTTAAATGAAAATAACTCTGAGGAATTCCAAACCGATGCATCACAGGAGCAATGCAAAAACCCAAACCGAATAGAAGTGATTGCTGTGAAGTAGTTCTAGATTTGCCAGTGCCATTCTTCTTCACAATGAGTTCAAATGAACATTTAAACATTCATTTTTTGCTGAGAAGTTATAATAGCTTCAAATCATGAAGATCCAAGGTTTACTTCAGAGGCGATGACATGGACATAACAGTTTTTGTTGAAATCTCTTTATACTTTGGAGAGACAAGGACGTATGATTGTTTTTACAAGAGGTGTGAGGCACAGAAAAATCAGTGGCAAAATTCAAAATATGGGATTGTTCTTTCCTCAAGTGCAACATATCAATAAAAGTGAAATGAAAAGGTAAGAAGTGCAACCAAATCCTGTCTGTTTAGAACATAGCAGATCTGTAATGTCCTTTATCAAAAATCATTCCTTTTTTACTGTAGAGGAGGCTTTTAAAAACGGTAGTAGTGAGAATAGCAGTTTATGAAAGTATCTTCTCATCACTTTTCTTAAACTCTAAACCTGATGAATCTGTTCCCTCTCAGTTGGTCATGCCAGCCTCTCACTGAGCAATAAACACCAGTACTTGGCCTTGCTGTGTCGCCACAAGTCCCATCTCCACCACACAAACAAGATCAGAATACAAAGTGATAATTGCTCCCTAATGAGCACATACTTTTTGGATGAATTTAGTTCACAGCCTCTCTTCTCATTTCTCTCTCTTCATCACATTGAACTAATGCATCAACCAACTCCAATGGTGAGAAATTAATATGAAATAAACTCCTACTTTTCATGGCTGAAATGTTCATTCATGCTGTTTCACTGCAGCATGACTTACTTTGTTTTCCAACAGGTCAAAGAGAAGCTGACTTGGACTATAAAACTGTGGGCTTTACCTCCCATATGCAAACTCTGACTTAGCAAAGTTCTTGGAAAACAGCTATCAGGGCAGTTCTTCAAGAGGGGTTGAGGCAGAGGCCAAATGCTGACGTGTTGGCAAAAGTCTGTGAACTTCCATCCTGTTCATAGACCCTCTGGGATGTGCTTTACTCCTTCTCACTCACCCTCAAACCAGAAAGAACAATGCTGGTTAATCTCGGGTCAGGAAGTGCTTAGAGCACACAGCAGGACTCTGGCAAGTGCCCAGATTCACCGGGGGTGGGACAGCCCGAGGCCAGAGCCGGTTCAGTCTCAGGACCTTTTGTTCTTCAAATCATGGTAAAGCACTGGTTAGTCGTAGAACAGAGACACTGGCTGGGAAAACCTTTGAGATATCAGGCTCACCCGCCCTAAGTGTTTCCTGTATCAAGAATGTTTGGTTATCACATGCTCACTTATTTGACACGTTTCAGTTACATGCAGAAAATTGAAAATATTAAAAATGAACTTCAAAAACTATAAAACCCCAACTCCCCAACAGCTTATTATAAATAACTACTTCCTATATTTTATAAATGAGGTACTTCAAAAGTGTTTGTACATCACCATCCAGTTATTACATTCATTAGTGCTGTCACAGGAGACAGATGGGAAATATAATTCGCTGCTGTGTTAAAAGATTGAATATGGATTTGGAAATGAGGACTCCTGGTCCAATGAAACAACACTCTCTGCAGCCAGAAGTGCTGATCTGATTTCATCTGAATTGTGTTAATAAATATTTGCAAAACCAGGCAGCTTAGGTGGCTTAATTAAGAAAACACTTGCTTTTCACCTTTAGTAATTAATTTCCTTCAGGGTCAGCATTTGGTGGTCTTACAGCTATTGCCCAAACTTCTACACACTTTGGGATGATTAATGATCTCTGTGCTGGAAAATTATGAGGTGCTATAAGAAAAAATTAAGTGAATTCACACAATGTGAAACCTCTCACTGAGTACCTTTTCTGCATTTGTTTTTTTTTTAAGGAGCATGGTCTGTATGAATGTGAGTCATAGAAAACTTGTAATGAGTTCCCCACAAACCTGCACAGAATTCTCTCATGTGGTAATGCAGCCAGTCTCTGCTATAGACAACACTGAGCCCAAGTGAAATCTTACAGCTATTCAGTGCTGGCAAGAGAATTACCCTTCAAATAGCACTGATCAGTGTGGCACCTGAGCCTTGGGACAGAAAGAAATGCTCAGGGTTTCACTTCAAATGCTTTTCTTGGTTCCAGCATCAAGCATCCTCCCAAAACCAGTCCCTCACACACGCGCACACACACACACAAAGCAAACACACAGAAATGTGCACACTTACACACCGATTCTGGTATCTGTTTTGTGACTTTTTTAAAATTGGCAAATAATATGCTTTAGGTCATGTTTTGCAGCATTTCACTCAATGCAGGTCTTTTGAATGATTGCAGCTGAGAATATATTTTGTATCTTTGCAGTCACAGTTCTGGGACAACTCATTCTGGACCTCTACCCCTTTTCCAAACAGGCACAATTGCAACAAATTCCATGCAACATCCAGTGCTGCTGCTCAGCTGGAAGTAAAGCCATGGACTTGCAATGAGGTGGACAATAGTTTATTATATACAATCCTCTAACAGAAAATCTTGTCCTCCAGCACTTTGGAAGCACCTGATCTGTTCTCTTGCCTATACTTTCTAATAAAACTGAGTGGTTTGGTTTTAATTAGGGGCCATAATTAGTAAGAACATGAAAATTAGCCACTATCAGTATGCAGGGTGAATTTGTTGTCTGGCTTTATCTTGTATCTAAATTGGATGAAAAACAGGTTGATTTGGTTATTCCAGCTGCACTTGGGAAGAAGCACAGTTGAACATGAATCACTGGGTTTGTTCTAAGAATTGCTGCTGCAGATGGCTCAGTTGCCTGATGTTCCATACAAATAAGGTGACCTTTCTTGAGAGAAATATTGAACTACAGAGAGGAGGAAAAAAAGCCAAGCTGGTATGAACAACTTCAACTTTGAACCATAGATAAAGAGGAGCCATGAAAAATATATAAAAAATCCATCTAAAATTTTTAACAAAGAAGCTTTCAATGACAGAGTAATTCCTTTTACAGTATTCTACCAGAAGACTGAGATACATTTTCTCGCTGACTTCAATACAGAGATGGGTGTTTGGTACTGGAATTACTGCTCTAACTACAAACTCTCAGAAGTTCCATGGATTGCAAATAAAAGGAACAGGAAAATGAAAGCAGGGAGAGTGTGGGAAGAATTTGTCTAATGGTTACTCAGTGGACCTGTGAGAGAGCTGGAATTGGACATTAATATTGTCCCAGTTCCTATTTATCCTTCATCATATGGCTTAACAGAAATATTGGAATTTTGTCCAATTTTGGCTCATCTGACTTTTGTTTTACACCCTCCCCCCTTCAAGAAGTTGCCATGGAACTGAATTTTCAAATTACTGACAGGTTACATTGATACTTGTGTTGGAAAAGCCCACAGATTAGATTACATGAAGTTAGAACAGAATAAAGCTGGTGGCCAATGAATGACTCCATCATTTTTCTTTAAATGAATCTATATTAAAAACCGACTTAAACCAAAGAAATTAACCTGCACTTCAGCAAAAGCTAGAGTGTTAGTATTTTGATATCATAGGAAAGTTTGATTACTGAGCCCATTCCTATATCACAGCCTCACAGTTTAAATACAACTTGTGAGACTGTGATATAAGATTCTTATAACACAGTTCTTCGGATTTTCTGAAGAACACCCAGACACTCAAAAAAAATTGTTCAAAGAGGTGCAGTACTTAAAGAATGATTTTTCAGAAGGGTGAGAAATACAAGCCTAACTACCAGCCTCTCCTGAAAATAGGCAATCTAAAAATTGAATGCTGCAGTATATCAGCACACAAGCTGTGCTGGGAGAATAAGTCATTGTGAGACACACAAAAAGACAAGTGAAGCAGTTGTGTGTTCTAACACTCGAAGAAGCATAGATTCAAGCATAATAGTACCAGCCCAGCACCACAAAGATTGCATAGAATTCCCTTTACTTTTACCAGAATTTAGCTTTTAAATATGAGTAGTAGGAAAACCTGATTAATAGAATTCCAAATAATTTTAATATGAGTTTAAAGAAATAGTTGTACACCATTGAAACCAGAAATTTTGGTCAGAGTTTTTCCACAAACTTACCTATGAACCACTGAATGTCATTTTAATATGCAGCATTTTGTTCAGTAGGCTTTTGAAAATAATATGGAGAATACAACTGGTACTTTCAACCAGGATCATTCATAGATCCCTCATGAAAAAATAAGGAGTTCATGCTTAAAAGTGAAATGAATTTTCTCTAATTTTATGTGAAATTCCACAGCTCCATGTAATATGATCTTCATTCCATAATGGGGGCTCCTATTTATTTAGCAAATGACAACCTCTCTAAATTACTGCCTTTTGCACATCTCCTACAGATCTGATGGCTCAGATCTTTGGTTTGGATAGGGACAATCTCCCAGTGGGTTACAGATATGAAACCTCACTGCACATGAGAAATACTTACTTTCATCTCCTTCTTCAACCCTAGATTCTGCTATTCAAAACAGAAAATCACAGCACAAACACCAGCCCTAACAAACCTTGGCAGTACCGATCTACTGCTGTTCTGTGTTGTCAATCAGCTGTCAAAATGGAAAAGAAAACTGTTTCTACCTTCAGACAGTATCTCCAACTGTGCACATGGTGCTCACAGTAGATGACAGTGCAAGAATAAAATGTCATTTGCATACCAGAAATACTTTTGGAATGTGAAGTGGGAAATAAAGGATTGGTCATGATTATACAAGAAACTCCAGTAGGATTTCAGTGGTAAGCTTTGTATTTGCAGTGAAAGTTGTCTCTCTGCGAGATGTGGTTTTTCCAGTGCATGCTGTAAAGCAGAGCCAGTGCCTTATAATTTCCTTCATCTATCTGTCTACACAAAGCAGCATCTGAATTGAATTTCCAAACAAATGATTATATAAAACTAGATGTCTTTTCAGAAAAGTTTTCCTTTCCTTGAAAAGCAATGCAGAAAATTAAGGAATTACTGTACTGAAAATTAATACGTCCATATGTGTCTATCTAAAAAAAAGTGACTGACAGAATACATTAGAAGATGAAATATTTGATAGCCAAAATCACTTTTCAGACATTATTACAGAGCAATTCCTGAAGTATAACTACCAGGTAAATATTTTTCTGTAAATAGCACTTTTGACAAAACTGCTTGCAGATGATTTACAAGTAAAAAAAAAAGTTGCAATTCACTGTAGCATTTGCTTCAAATTACACAACCAACTAATTATGAAGTAGTCTCTTTAAACGTGAAATAATTAATACAGCCGATTAGCATACACAAATGGGTGAGAAAAATCAAGCTTATAAGTGAAGTATGAAAAGAATGCAAATCTGAAAGTGAAATGGTGTAGGATGTGTTAAGATTTATCTTTAGAATGGATTTGTGACAGGGTCTGGGTAAGGAAAACGTACAGGGGACTTCTAAAAGCAACTTCTGATCATAATTCTTCAACTACAGCAGCAGTTCATAAACAGCAGAAAATAGGACACCCTCTCTGTTAGGTGTATTCTGTGCCAGAGGAAATAGGAATCTGCTTTTCCAATAGCTAAAAAAAAGCAACACTACATGGACTCTATGTAACAATGAAAGCAACACTCTAATTTATTGGATCTTGAAAATATAAGCAGACAATATAGGATCTCTGCTTGAGTATAAATGTATTTATCTCAAGCTTTTTGTCTTTCTGGAAAGCCTCCACAAACTCAGTCATTTGGATGAAGTATTATATAGGGAAATATCAACTATACCAGCTTATTAAAGTTCTGGAAAAAGAGATCTGTCCAGGAGATTTTAAGCAACAAAAAGATATTTTACAATAAGAAATCTGTGCAACTGTTCAACTTGCAGTTTTCTGCTGCAGTTCAGCAGCTGTTCATTACAGTCTGAAGATGCTTCAATTACCACCTCTCTGCTCTCTGGTTACAAGGGCATTGAAGACTCCTTTTAAAAAGTTGCATCAAGTTTCCTAAAGCAAATATTTAGATAACTGTTAGATTGCATCACTGTCTCAGAAAATCAGGATGTTGATTTTCTCCCTGCTTTGATGGTCATCTTCGTGACAATATTCCTGTGAAATGCAGTCCTTTGGAGTGGGATTGGGGATAAACTTCTCTGGAGTCCCTCCTTTTATTTATGCTTTCTACTGAGAGATCGGAAGTGTGGTGCATTCAGCAAGAGTTGTCAGTGCCTTCAACACATGCAAGCTATAATTCAGCAAAGCTGGCTGCCACCCAGAAAGACACTGCACTGTCAAGTTGCAAGCAGGTTAAAGAAAGCAGTTTACTGCTAACTCATACCCAGAAATTCATTTCAACGATCAAAATTGCTTTCTTGCATTTGGAATTAAAAAGAAAACATTTTTTAAAATTATAGGAAAACATTAAAAAGTCTTCTTTTGCACTACCACTGACCATAAAGGTAGGAATTTGGAGGACTTGTGAAACAGTGGAATGATAGCTTGGATCAAGCTTCAAAGTGCTGGGTAATTTCTCATTAACTTTGCTAGTGAAGTAACCCTTTCTGATTGACGTCTTAATTACCTCCTAAACAAACCATAATGTAGTAATTTCATAAGCACTGGTACATTTCCCTTCCCTCACAGCAGCAAAGAAAAACTGTTCTCTTACATTCATTCCTTACTTTGTAAACTAAAAGGGAAAGTATATTTGCTTGATAAACGTAGGAGACACAGTCATGATAAAATATATGAAATTATCAGCAGAAAGGTGTTCCACATAAATGGTGACCTCAAGTAACTTTGTGTGAAGCTTGAATAACTGTGTGACATAGAACTGCTTCAAAAATGAAGTAATTGAATGTATTTTGGGTCAATTTACATAAAACCGTTTTTAATGCAATTCCAAGCAAGTCTGCTAGATTATTAAAGAGTGAATTTAATAGCTAACAGACCCTCCTGTAAGTTTCTAATGTAGCTGAAATAACTTCCATCCTAGGAAAAAAAAAATAATAGAATGAGTCCTACTTTAATCTACACTTTCAGGCTTTTATTAAAGTTGTGTTTTTAACATTTCTTTCAGCTGCCTTCAGCCTGCAATGGCAAATAGACCTACAGGCCCTGTACCACCAAACAGTGTGAGGCTTTGCACACATTGGGGCTCACAGATTTCTCAGGCTAAATTATATTAAAGCACCTACACAGCCCTTAAACCTCACGTTCCTTCCCCAGATCCGCTTCAGTAGTGACTGAAGGAAGAAACTGTTCCTTGATGACCTCCCTAGTGAATGAATAATTTTAGACTTTCCTTTATGATTACTCTTGTTTTGCCCACCTACTTACAAGTTCAGCTATAATAAGGCTATATATGGTAACCTCTACAAGATAAATGAACCCCACATTTGTGATTTGCATGCACAAACCCAGTGCTTAACAGAGCAAAAGCCTTTGTGCCTCAGGAGGGCACCGACTGATGTGTGACTGAGAAGTGCAGTTCTGCCATTTTAATATGTGGCTCTTCGACCTATTTTTGGGATTTTTGAGGTATGTGGCACTAAACAGCAGAAGCATCCACACAGCTGCTCTTTGGTATCAAGATCAATGAGCCTGTCAAAATAATCAAAGATGCCCCCTTGGTCATGCAAAATACTGAGATTTCCAAGGATGGGTGTGACACCAGGACTCACAGTGCTGTCCTGGAGCTTGCTACAGCTCCAGCCACGTTCATAGTAGCTGTCTTTTCATGGAATTTCATACCAAAATACATCCCCATTCGTTCGGGCCTTAAGAAGGCAGTCACTTCATTCAACACTGCTGGTGCTACTGGATGTATAAGGATGTATTTTTAATTATAAAATAATTATCCTGGGAGAAACTGGTTTGAGGTTACAAGTGGTACCTCAGAAAGCTTTTCTCTGAGTTGGCAAATAATTATTTGGAACAAGGGCAGTAGTTCTGACAGACTGGACTGACTCTGTGGTGTTGCAGTTGGATCACTAACCTGGCAAGAGGGAAACTCAGTCCCTCCTCTCCACTCCGATCTCTAGCCTGTGAGTTTCTAATTATTCCTTGATCTGCCTTTTTCAGAGAAGAAATATAAATATGGATTACAAAATTACAAAAGCAATGTACAATGGTCAAAGTTTCCAGTTCTCACATCCCTTAGTCAGAAATTTATCCCTAAGCCCAAGAAAATGACTCAAGTGTTGATATCACTGTGTTTTGAGAAAAGCCTCGATTTTTATAAAGATCTTTCAGCGAAAACAGTACAATAAGAACACATCATTAACTCCTATTTAGTGTGATGTGAATGCACCATAATGACCACCCTCTGTTTTGTGCATGAAACCAGCTGAAAGAAGCTCCATACATGAAATACAGAAGCTTGGAACATTCTGCAGTGTGCACAGAGGTTTGAAACAGGAAAAAAACTGCTGGTGAAGCCTTTACAGTATTAAGGTATGAATAACGAACATAAACATATACTACATGGTGAGTAATGAGCATAAAGCCTTCATCTTTCTTCATGGGAAATCCTAGGAAGGCAAATAAACCCATAGAGACCATTGTAGGAATCTATACCATACCATTTGAGAAAGCTTTCTTTTATCCCAATAGCTGGCAACAAAATATATGCATTTACAGCAGATTTCTTTTTTTTCCTTTTAATCTGTAGCTAACTGCAGTTTTAAAGCCTCTTATTTGTTTAACTACCAGGCTGAACAAGGAAAGTTGGCATTTAGAAAAAGAAAATAAATCAAAATCCAGTTAAATCTGGCACCTTCCTTGTTCATTCTTCCCCAACAGTCCTGACTTACGAGTGGTTATTCTCCCTTCTCTTCAGATCCTCCTCTAAGCTCTCTCAGCAGGATTTCAAAGTTAGATGGTCAAATGTGCAAGAGAGGCACCTAATTTCTCACAGGCACTTCTGAAAGCTCCTGACTAAGTCTATAGTGAACAATTTTCTTTCTCTTCCCCTGCCCCCACCCTTTTTTTGTGGCCTTTGATCTTTAGAAAGCACAAATGCCATTACAGTGAATAAATTCATAGCCCACAGAGTCAATCCCCTTCTATTTACCTCCCTCCTTCCCAGCCAGGCTGGTTCAGATGGGCTCAGAGACAGCAGCAGGTATCATCAGCACTGTGACAAATGAGAATGTGTGTCAGGGGAGGCTGTTCAAACAAACAGTCGGATGCTTGGGAACACAGACAGAAGATCTAAGATCTAGCTTTTTTTTTCTTTTTTTTTTTTTCTCTTTTCTTTCTCCCTCTGCCTTCAAAACAGAAGATTAAGTTTGCTGTGAACATGAGCTGATGAAAAGAATTCATATAGCACTTTGAATAGTGCCACTGGGAGCGTCACAGGAGAATTACAAATTGCTGCTGGAGACACCAGTCTCCCTTTACAGAAAGTTAACATAAAAGTACACATATCTTCTTTCTTTAAGGTACTAACTTGTAAATTAACCTTTAATGGAGTATAAATGATGTCCTGAAAGAACTGCTTATGCAACTATATTTATGATCTAGAAAATTGCAAATATTTACAAGATTATAGGTGTTAATGGTCTGTCAAAAATGTTTGTATATTGTACATACATTAAACCTCAGTTTAAGACCACCCTGCTATAAAGACCACCCCATTTCTTGTCCCATATAGAATTTCACTTGATTCCATATATTCCATTCCTTATAATGAGGCTAGGCCCCAGCACACACCCAAACCATTCCAGACAGGGAACTGCTCCTCTGTAGGATCGACTGTGAAGGAGAATATGTTTCAGCCTCTGCTCCCAGATTCCCTGTGCAGCTCCCTCCAGCCAGGGTCATCTTTGCCATCCACCCTCAGTAAGAGACCGAAGAGCGGATCCTGCCAGAGCAGAGCTGGAGGGGGGAGCCTCTCACAGGCTCAGGAGGACTGAGGAGTTTCACCGCCCTGCGAGGAGCAGCTCCGCCTCCCAGCGCTCCTGCCTCAGTTTCCCCGCTGGGGTACGCGCCCGTCCCGCGGCTCAGGGAACTCCTCGGTGTCACTGCGTCCCCCTCACGCGTCAGGGGGAGCACAGCTCGGGCACAGCCTGCTGGCTTTTATTATTTTTTTACCCTCCTCACTAAGCTCTGTAATTTTCTCATGATTTATACATAAAAATATATATATTTATATACGTAAATATAATTTTATTATAATTTCTAATTACCTCTGTAATTTTCCTTAAAAAAATTTTTATCTGAGGTTTTCCAGGAGTGCTACAGTGAAATAAAAAGGAAACATCCCCTCTTTTAGTTAATTCTGTATTTGTTGCAGACTCAGTCTTTGCTTTGTAAATAATTATTAATATATCTTTTCTCTTTTCTGGGCATAAGTTATAGCAACAATAATTTCAATACAAGCCAAAATATATTTGCTACTCAAAGTGAGACAATAACTTGTTCTCTGTTCTCTGATCTATTATAGCTTCTTTTCTGGGCAATTGAGTAACTTTCTGTGTTAGAAATTTGATCCCAACTTCTGAATTGAAATTTCTTTTTCTGAAAGCACTGCAAAACAAAAAACAGTTGGACCTTGTCAGTTATGATAGTGAAATTTCAGAAGGGTCAAAGTTTGAATTTTGAAAGAGGAGAAGCTTTCTTTTGGAAACATGTGTAACTAAAAATGTTACAATTTTTAATACTTGTTTTACAAACATCATTGAATTCACACATAAATACAGCTGGGGAAAAATAAATACTTTGGGAACAAATACTTGGGACTCTGCCCAGTTTTTATACAACAGATTCTTTTCTTTTGTAATTTATCATTCAATGTGCATTATCTTGCTCAATGACTGGAAAAACCCAAAGTTCTTCTTTAGGATAAAAAGTCAAAGGAAAACTTGAAAAGACTCTGTCCTCCCTGACCTCATGAACATTTTTATTGATATCAAATTGCTCATATTTTTTTGCCTTGCCATTTTCACTTTTATACCTGCTGGATCAGATCTTCAAATGATGTAGACTGGCATTCGCCTAATGGTTTCCATGAAATCATCAGAGCTGAGGATCTGGCATTAATTATTGGGGATTGTCTGTTATCCAGTGAGATAATGTAAAAGCAGTTCCTCACCGAGCTTGAAAGAGTGATCTGCAGGTTAAGTACAGAGATAGGGCTTAAGTGAGGTAATTTTAGGGAAAATTAACTTCTGAGATTTTACACAGATCTTCAAATGATCTAATTATTTTATGTCATAATCTGTGCCAAGAGAATAACCAAAGTGAAGCTTCTCACAAATTATGAGACATTTGATTTTCTCAAAAATACAAAATTCGTTTGCATAGCTCAATGAAATGATGCCATTTGGAATTTTGTGTTGTTTTACATAGAATGAGCTGGCTTACATCAGTTTGGCTCCTAAAAGTGGTGGAGCAAAATACAAAGATTATATATAATTTTTGGTTTTCAGGCATTGCTTTTTTTTGGCAGACATAACCAGACACATTACAAGGTTCCCAAATATTCCTCTCATTTTGAGTGCTTATTTTTAATGAGTGTTCTCTCCGTCTTCTTCTAAGATTATTCAGTCCAAAGGGCTTTTTATACAAGTACCTGGAAAAACTTCAGGATTTTATTTTCATCAGGTTATCTCCTGGTGTGGGGGATATCCAGAAGAGGAGAGATCCAAAGATCAAGATCTACCACAGGTAAATGAGAGGTTTTGTTGCAGGCAAACATCGCACATCACATTTTCTGTGCTTCCAAAGGGTACTTCCCAGTAAACCAAGGCATTATAAACTATTTATTTATAACCCTACTGGAGAACAAACAGAATCACTACACCACAATGTGTCTGGATCAACAAACACTGAAGGCTCTGCCGTCAATTTCTAAGGATGAACACAACGACTTGAGATGCCTCTTAATTTTCTCTGATCATCAGGGCACTGAACTGTACGTTTCCATGAATATAATTTGGTTTTTTGCTGCCAGTATTCCCACTGGAAGATTCCCACTTTTCCACCAGCAGATGGTCACATCCTGATTTACCTTATGTAAATTTATGTATTTGGGGGTAGTTTATATTATGTTAATTTTTTCCAGTATGTTTGTTAGGACATGTATATCTAACTTAGGTGTCTTCCCTTCTGTTACTTATGCAGAGAGTGACTGTGAACTTTGAATCAATTACTTGATTTCAACAGCAGTGAAATGTCTTTATGTCATTCAAGTTTTTCCTCTGTAAAAGGAGGATAAAAACTCCTTCCTCTCCTCTCCTATGTTCCTTTTCAGACTGTAAATTCTTCTGGGCAAGAATTCTTTTAATCAATGCTGGTTTAGTGCCTACTACAATGGGTATCTTCTCACAGTGGGGTACTACCATGTTAAAAAAAAATAAAAAGAAATCAGTGATGGTAAAAATAGAGCTCATCCACTAAAGGTGCATGAAAAGAATTTTGTCCTGTAGGACATCAAAGTTCTTAAAAATTCATATGTCAAGTATTTCCATCTGAACTAAATTAGTTTTGTAGAACTAAGATTTCATGGCAAATAAAAATAGTATATCATCTTAATAAAAGCATCATGTGCAAAGGGAAAATAAAAGCAAGAAAGATATAATTTTATAGTACTTGCACAGTTCTTCTTACTCTGCACTGAAATTCAAAACTACCAACGAAGCAGCCATCAACAGCCACATAATCAATCTCCTACAAAGCTGATGCTGGTCTCCAACTTATTTGATACAAAGGACAGTGGAAACAATAGGAAAGTTTGCAGGAGTGTAGTAAATAACTCCAATGCTTTGAATTGCAAAGGGTAAGCAGCCTACCAAAAGTATTTATCAAAGTCATATTGGGGGAAAGAAACATCACCAAACAGAACAGTGCAAACCAGATGCTTGGGGATTAAATGGGGTCAATAATGCAACCCTAATTTTCATAACATCCTCATAAAAATTCACAGGAAACTGCTTTCTTAACCTGTTTTGGAAGAGATTTTTTTTAAAGTTAAGGGGGGGTTACAGATTGAGATTCTGCTGAATGAGGTCAGAATTACAGAGGAAGAGAAAAATAACCTGTTCATTAAATAAAAATAAGAACATAAAAATCAGTGCAGAACAATGGCTAAAAGCAGCTGACAGTTATGTCTAGACTTGTGAGATCAGATTTACATCTTTCAATTTGCACTTGTGTTGAAGGTTCAGATCAGTTAGATCTTTAACCCCTTCAAGGAGGGAACCAACCCACTTGACTTTTGTGAACTCCCCAGACTCGCCCCTAAATATAAATATAAAATAAAATTACAAAGTAATAGGCTTTACTAATATTTTCAGCTTCTTTCAACCCCAGTGTCTCTCCCCTTTATATGCACACACTGTGCTTCTGCCTCATCCTTCAGTTCTTTAATCTAAACCCAGGTATAAAAAGTAGGAGCAAGGCACACACTCTAAATCTCTTCACTTTTTTATATATATAAACCCAACTTAAAGGCCATTGAATATAATGGAAGATGACCTAGACTGACAAAAGACACAACATCATCTTCATGAAATAATTGAGATGGAATCCCTCCCACATGGAAAGACCAAGACACCAAAATTCTCAAAAAACACACACAAAAAAAATCATAGTATTCAATAGCTCTAAAAATAATGAATGATATTTTTAGAACTTAAAGGAAACAGATTTTTTAAGTTCTCACGATGCCCTTTAGCTGCCATTCAAAAACTCCTCTGACGTTTTCTCTCACTGCTAACAGTTCCTGTGCCAGCAGCACTAGGACAATGCTCAGAGCAATGACAGGCATTTAACTTTCAGGCTTTGATGTTGAAAAACAATGCAGTAAAGAGAAATTAATACTTAACAAATTGATTGATAATTTTCTTTCAGACTCTGCCCTTTCATTTCTACCATACCAATTTACCTCCTGCTGATTTTGCAAAAGAAACACAAGGTAATTAATTTGCCTTAGTGGACAGTGAAGGAATACAGAATGCAAATATGAGAGCCATAGTCTTGATGTATTTTGGCTGACAGGCTGTATTTATTATCTGACAACAATTTGCATGAAAGTGAAATTTCTAAAGCAAATTAATTTTCTTAAGAGCAGACAAAGAAGCTTTTAAAAAGTAAAAACCAGGCACATCTGAATATACCGGCCACATCCTGTTGGTAAATAGAGAATTTAGTAAGCTGACATGTTTATAGGACATGCAGTGTAAATAAACCATGCATAGCAGTGACTACACAATGCAATTTATTTCCACGGACGACTACATAATCTACCGTACTTAAAAAGGTCATTTTTCTTCTTCTGTGGAAATTCAGGAATGAATTTTCTTCTATATTTCAGAAGAAAAACTGTCCCTAAATAGCACTGCAAGCGAAGCACGAGCAGCAGCTCACTCTGAAGTACTCCGAGTGTTTGCGGAGCAGGGCTGGGCTCGGTGCTGCTGCACCCGAGTCCATCCTCGGCTCTGCCCCGTGCAAACCTGACCCTGTACCCCAGGTGAGCACAGCTGCTGCTGGGCTGCCCGGCCCCGACCCCACCTCCTGCTCCGAGGAGCAGAGCTGCATGGATACAAGTGCTCCTAGCTACTCTGGGCACACGCGCGTCAAGGCTGGAGAGCCAGGAGCGCTCTCCGTGACAGCAGAGCTGGTTCGAGGTGCTCCTTCCCTCCCTCTTCTCTCATTCATCCGTGCTACACAGCTCAGTGCTCTGCCTCTACGGCTACTGCTCCTGATCGCAAGCGCTTCGGCTAAATGTGAGACACGGCCTTTGAGGTTCCCACGGTAAATCCAGATTGCAATGCTTGCAGATGTGCTGTGCAGCACCTGTGCCGCCAGCCCCACGCCTTGGAAACATTGTGTTGGACCTCCTGGGTGGGGACCTGGGTGCAGGTGAGGAATGGAAGAAATCTGGGCGTGCAAGGGAAAAACAGAGCTTGGGGGATGGGTTGGATCCTTCCTGAAGGATGTGACCTACTGAGTGTACCTGGGATTGGAAGCACATGTGGTAGGGCAGACCTGCCCAAAACTTCTGGAGAGTGCCAGCTGCACTGCAGGCAGACAACAGCTGTAGTGAGTGCACTCAAATGTTGCTTGTAAGAACTGTCTCACTAAAACTGCCAATGGACACAGCTGCTGATGCTCCAGTTGGCCTCTCATGGATAGGATTACCTGGATAAATGTTTTAATGTGTCAAAATATTGGAAGCTAAAGTTTTCATCCAGAAAGGAAAATCTGGAGGTGTGGAATCCCATATTTCTTCACAGTGAATGCCAGCATGAAGAATTGTTTCCAAATAGAAATTCCTGAGTCACTGTAATAAGGATAATATTAAAGCATGTTGTGACCCAAGTACTACAGCTAAGCTTTCCGTACTGGAATTGTGAGCTGATGTCCATGTGCACAACATGGACAATGTTTCTTGTAGCTGTGGGATAGTTAATTTCTCCCTGTATCCTTTGCTACTCTCACACTGCAGCATAAAGGAAGCAATCTCACTGCTCCTCCTCTCACTACAGCTTGACACAATATCAAATATTTGATTCAGAGTGATAGAATTAACTTCTTTTTCCTCTTTGTTTGTTTTTGTGGTTTGTGGTTTTTTTTGGGGGGGAGGGTTTTTTTGTGGGGCTTTTTTTGGTTGGTTTGTTGTTTGTTTTTACAAAATAACTTACTGTAAGATGAAAGGTACCAGGGAAAAGAGTCCACAGACCTTATGACTTAAGCTTAAAAGCTGGTAGGAGTTAATTATTCATCTTGGAGCGAAAATAACTTGAAGAAAGGTTTCCTTTGACAGTCATCCCTTTATCTAAACACTTGGCTGCAGGAACATAAGAAATTTACAGTCCTTCCCACACACTACACTCTTATCTGGAAGCAACTAGAAATGCAACTTTGTACCTATCAAATGTACAGAGGAAACGAAGGGATGATAAACTCACAATTTGTGCCAAATTCATTTTGCCTGATGTGCTATTTCAGCGTTAAAATACAATTGGAATGAGAGTCTCTGCAGATAAAATTAGGAGCTAAGTAATATGCTAAACCTGCCCATTGAACTTACCTACTGAAAAGTTTGGTGGTGCTCATTGTCACATGCAGGGTACAGGAGGTGCAATTTCCAGTGGTGGTTGGGCTTAAGAAACAAGTGAGCAATGAGGTGGAGCAGCAGTGTGGAATACTGGATAACACACTGGCCTTGGGAGTGAGGAGACCCACTATTTTTGATTTGAGAAAATATGTTTCTATTCTTGTTCTACGCCTGTGACCAAGTCACTTCCTGTTTCTCTGACCCCTTCCACCCTCATCCATCATCTGCCTGCACAGCAAGCCAGGTTTCTTATGGGCAAAAGCTAACGAGATAGGGTCTGTAGGTGATCCTGTAACACCAACAGTACCCGTACAATGCTTCTCGCCTATGTTTATTAAGACATGCTGCCTCCATGATATTCTATGGTTGATTCAAGAGATGGCAACATATTAATGTCAGACTCACAGAAAACATTATTATAATCCTAACTGCCAGTGGCAAAATAGTGTCACAAATATGTGAACCATTAACGATACTAAAGACTTCTGGTTTCCTTTATAGTCTGTAAATCTACTACATAACAGATACCAATGCATTTTCAAGCACCAATTAATATATTTTATATTACTTATTGAAGTGTGTTAAAAAGTTGGTCTTTGTCAATGTACCTCACTATTATACTTGCCTGCTATTGTTTACCCATTTTTTAAACTCACAATTTAATCTATTGTTCTTTTATTTCACATAGGGGTTGATTTTTATGGAAAAGGCCACCAGGAATTACTGGTACTTGATAGTTTCATTTTCTCAAACATTTGTAACTTTTATCAACAATGCAAAGAGGGAACAGAGGTTATGTTCAAAGTAAATAAAGTCTGCTCTAAGGATTGTATCACAGCTTCCTAACAATGTGAACAGTAAGACAAATGGCAAAAGAAAACTGGAGCTTTGTCACCACTGTCTAAAGACCAGAATTACAGTTATTTTATTACCCACATACTTAACTATCAGCTGCCACACATTCCCTTTTGAGCCACGTGCCAGCTCTGATCAAAACTGCCTGGTTACAGTTCATGTCATCAGCAGAGTCAAATGCAACTTGCTAAACCCTAAAATGTGTTCAGCATTCTGGCCCTAACCCTGGAAACCATTAAGCACATGATTTTCTTTAACACCTCAAAAGTCTCAGTATTCCACTGAAAATGAGACCACTTAAATACTTGAAAATTAAGTGGAAGCTCAGGTGGGCTGCTGGATCAGGACCAACACTCCTCGTAGATCCAGTCCCTAATTCACATCCTTGGTTTTGGTTCCATTTCCATCACCCAGCCTTGTGCAGTGCTTGGGACAACAACTTACAGGGGACTGCAGAAGCAGTTTATTATCTGATAATAAACGTGAGGACCAAAGGATACAAACCTAAACCTGAACTAATGAAAAATCTATTCTGAGTAATATGAGTAGTTTCTATACTTTAAGCACCCTCAAATACACAAAGGTGCTGCAGTAAATAATCATCAAACATCTATTTTAAGATGGAACACCTCTACCAAAATTACTGCTAAATAATAGAGAAAGGAAGTAGCTGTTTTAAGCAGAAAATATCCATGCACTGCCATGTCAGGGACCAGGCGTTTTGGGCTGAGCTCTGTGTGCAGATCTCACTCCAAGTTTCACATCCCCACAGCACCTAAGTCACTGTGTATGTGCAAGTGGGTCAATCTTCCCATGTGCAGCATCTTTTCTCCAGTGCTTTAAAAGTTCAGAAATCCTGGAAAAAAATAGTCCAAACTCTCCTTATTCAGCTCCAATACATTCCCAAGTAAAAATAATTCAGAATAATTGAGTATGCTTTGTCATAGTTTTGTGTGCTGCCCACAGTGTCCTATGGTTTTTACTTTAAAAAGACATCCTGCCTCTCACTAATGTTGTACCTGAAATTAAAAATAAAAATTAAAAAAACATAGTTCATCCTAAAATTTACCACTTACAACTCCATTCAAGCAGATTTCATGACTGGAAGACTCACAACAAATTCTCTTTTTAAAACATAGTCTCTTTAGAATGTAAGACTATTTTACATGTTTGGATTTAAGAAGTAGAAAATAAAGCTCAGCAGAGCCATTTAATGGGAACAATCTTAAGGCTTGTCCACACAGGAAGTTAAGCTAAATTAGCTGAAAGGTGTGAATTTAAAGTGCATTAAGGTAAAGTGAACTACAGTCATTTTATTTCTGAATGAGAACATTCACACCAAGCTTTAATGCACTTTAACTAATATACTTTAAAATCATATCTTTAGTTAATTTGTCTTAACTTCCTGTGCAAACAGCTCCTCTCTAGCACTTACTGAGAGCACAATATAGATTGATGTGGTTATATTTATAAATATGCCTATTAACCTTAAGACTCTGAGTCAACAAAATTTGGGATGTTAAATAAAAATAAGAAATATGTCCTTGCATGAACTTCCTAGTGCTTTAAGAGTGCAAACAGTCCTAGTGTTCCTAGTGTAAACATGTCATTAATTTAGCCCTAATTTATATAAAAGTATATTAACTATTTAGAGTCAGATTTAAAAAAAAAACAAACACAAACACTTGCATATTGTCACTGACTATAGTAGGAATTTATTTCTGAAACAAATTAAATGCAAATAAAAAGAAAAAAAATGTTTCATTTAAATACAGCACATGTATTGAGATTCACCAAGACAGGCTAAATATAAAGGACTTTTATCAGAATTAACTTTTTAAAAAAGGTTCTGAAATTCTTTCTTTTCTGAGGGTTGTCTGAAAGTCTTTGTTATAATAAAGGATACCTCAAATTATCTAGAGAATGCAAAACAAGATTTTGCCTCAGATAACCTGTGAAATTAATACTGTGTTTTTCCTACCACTGCCTGACTTATAAGAACCTTTTCAGAGGCAGTTCCTGTAGAAAGAGAACAGGGACGTACTGAGCACCCCATGTTTGCTCACAGGGTGACAGTGCTCTGACAGACCAGGGGACAATGGTCTGGCACAGCCACCAGCGTGGGGATTGTTGTGCCCTGCAGACCAACGCACTGAGCTCTGTAAAAAAAATATGCCCTTTGCCAGAGCAGGAAAATAATCTGCTTTTGCAACCAATCTGGAAGGCTGACACTGTGTCCCTCAGTACACAGGCAGCCCTGGGAGCAGCCCCACACAATCTCAGGGTTGCACAGGGGGCTCTGATTCCCCCCGGATCAACTCCAAGTTCCTTCTCTCTGAAAGCTGATGAATAGCACAGTTCAAAACTAAAATACAATAGTGCAGAGACCTTTTTATTTTTCCTAAACTGATGACAGAGAGAATGGGATAGTGGACCATGAAAAACATCCTCTTTTAAAAGTGGACTTTTTAAAAGGACTGCTAAAATAACAGAACCAGAGGTTTTTAAAGTATAAACTTTTTATGAAAGAAATCTGCTGCTCAGCATACAGCACCACTTTTTTTTGGTTTATCAATTCACAAGTTTTATGTGATTCAAGTAGATGTTCTGATTGACAAGGCTACAGCAGAATAGGGATGATAATAATATGTAGGGATGATATAATATTTTATGGAGATAAATATTTCCATTAGCCTTCATAAATATTTCAAAGTGTTCTGTATTCCAAGAAAAGTTCTCTTAGTTAATAGAACTCCATCAGTTAAAAGCTTCCTTAAGTGCAGTAGCAATTTTGCACAGTAACACAAACTCAGAGTACTGAGTTAACAGAGGTGGCAAAGCTGCAGCCATCCACAGTTCAACAGGAAGGAAGGGACAGTCCTTGCTCAGGTGTCCTGGTACTCTGAACATCCTGACAGCTTTTTCTGAGTGCAGACTGTTGCTTTGACAACACACAGCCTGGAATCTCACTTGGAGTCACAAACCTCTTCTAGCTCCCCATGTTTTCTGATTTCCCCCCCTGGAGCCCATGGCCCATTTCTGAGCACTCAGGCTAATGCAGCCTCTGGGCAGGCTTCCCGTAGCTCAATATTCTGCATTTTGTGCTGCCATAGCTTTTAAATCATGCTTCATTTTTGTGATGAAAGCCAGTCACAAACCTAAACTGCCCTGTATAAACTAGAAAGGCTCACCATTAGGTTAAGAGTCTCAGGCAGGGGCAAAAAGCACGTGTGTGGTAAAACTGAGCTGCTTGTCCCATAGATCCTGTTTGCATAGGAGCTTACTCCTGTCACACCTCACTTGGTACTTTCCCTTCACTGCCAACAGGTTCTCTTTGGAGCCCTTAATTCTGGTATATGTCATGGAATAAATCCAGGAGAAGCAGCAGCTGCTGCTTTTGCCAACACTACAGCAAACGTAGGATTCCTTCAGGATCCTCTTGGTGTTTTCCCTGAGCAGTGGCACCCACAAGCTGAGCAAACCAGCTCAAAGCTGTCAGCTGAAAATGTTTGGTCATTTTCTGTTCATGCAGAAACATTGTGTCCTAAACATTTGGGGTCAAATCATCTTTCTTTCAAGTTCCGTCCAATTAAGCTGTTAATATGGGGCCATTCCTTAATCTATAAAAATATGTGCATTTATCTTGATGATCCCAGATATCACATCAGAGAAATACAAAAAAAAACATTTAAACAGCAAAAAAACTAAGAACAAATGCACCTGAGACAGGCAGATGTGTCTAATTTACACCATCAAGCACTTCATAAGCTAAATCTTTAACTTCAGTGATTATGCCTGAGGCATTTAAGTGGTTTTAAATTATAAGTCTAGCAGAAGTATTTTTCTAATAATAAGCCATTAATTCTGGCAGTTTCAGACTGTCTGAATCTAGGTGTATAAACTGTAGCTGCATCAATCAGTGCTGTGTGTCTGGCTATTTCAGGCATTCCTTGTTAGTATGAAGAAAGAACAGTTTGTCCCCTAAGCACAACAGCAGCTGAGATTGCTGTTGATTGATAACTAAATGTGCCGTAGTGAAAATACATTCGGATAGAGCTGGAGAGGGAGACACAGCAAAGACGTAATGGGGGTGGAGGAAGGAGGGATGAAATTGGCCACAACAGGAAATTCCTTCTCATGAGTCTTCCAACTAGCTGACAAGATGGATTTCATTCCTGCAGGTAACAGTGCCTTTATATTTACTCTTGTACAACATCTGTAACCATGCAAATTCTTCACTGCTCTATATGCAGGTTCAGTTCCTGAAAAGCTGTTCTTGCTGTTCAGGACATTTCTCCACTGTACATTTGTCCTGTTTTATATACAGAATCCACTGATGTTCACAAAATTTGTGTGTAGAGAAAGCCTAAATATAAAGGGAATTTATTTTGCCAGTTGAAGAATCCTTTACTGGGAAGATGGTAATTTCTGAAACCTAAAGTGGTTTATTTAGAAGCTTATACTGTTTATTTCCAGAGACTCAATGATTTTGCAGCTAAAAATTGGAAGAAGTTCACAGATGTCACCATAATTGAGTTGAAGAACCTTACTTTAAAAGCTTTACAGTTCTAACTAGGAAAGGAGTATTTTCAGCTGGTGTTCTACACTGTGACAATTGAACCTCGACACATTTTCCAGTTTGGTGAAAATTTCAGGTTTTGGGTTCTCAGTTACTGTTTTTGGTATTTTTAGTTTTTGGTTTCATTCTGATCTTTGACACCTGAAAACAAGTTAGAAGTTTCAGAGCAACAGATTTCTACCATTTGCAAACTGTGAAAATCTACATTGTAAAGCACTGACAAAATTTGGCTCAGATCCTGATTTCATGGCTCAAGTAGGTAAGCATCAGTAGAGCGGTCAGCAACACTGGAATCTCCTATTGCATTGTCTCTTTTCTAGAATTCTTTCAATCAGTATGGGAAAATCTTTTTTCTCCCAAGCAGTTAAATACTAAATTATGCACTTATTTCAAATAGATGCGGTCTCGTTAATGACATAGAAGTTTAAAGTGCAATAAATACTTAGCTGAGAAGCAGAAAATCCTGTAATCAAAATGTTGATGTAATCAATTCTGTAATCAAAATGCTGATGATAGCTCTGTTGGAAGATGTAGTGAGGAAGGGACAGTGAACCCACCTGTGAACTGTTTCCCTGCTCCAGTTAAAGTCATGTCCCTATGGAATTCTTTTGGAAAACAATCTAGGAAAAGATCAGACTGCAACGGTTCAAATGAAGACATTGTCAGGAGAGTGGCTTATGTGAGCCATTTCTAATCCTCTTGAACTGAGACAGAGAAGATGGTCCCACTCCTACACCAACAGCAGTTTGTGAGGGACAAGTGCTTCAGCTTCGGTGCACTAAGCCAGAATTTCAAGCAAAAATTTCCTCCTATCTCATAGATGAGGCTGCATTTCATTTTCATAGTGGTTAGAAAATAATTTATTTTTGCCACTTTTCCCTAACATGTCTGGCCAAATATAAACCCTCCTCACAAACCATTCACTAGGAGAAACTAGGCAAAAATCGTATTTCATTTTTGAACCTCCTGTGCAGATTAGTTAGATGCAAACAGGGGTGGTCAGTCTGCCACCAGTGATTGCCTTACAGAACATGAAAACAAACGCACAAAGTTGCTGATAGGCTATTTTTACATTTCTACCCATACAAGTTTGGTCATGGCTTCTCTGAGGATGCATAGCTGTCCTCGTTTGAACTTGCAGGAGATCTCAATATCCACTTTTGTGGATTGCATTTCCTTTCTGTTCAGCCAGATGGAAACTGGGGCTTTTTTCCCCAGCTTTGCAGTCTGGATTACAAGCTGAGGTTTGCTTGGCTTTTCTCTCTTCCTTTATTTCCCTTTCACTTTCTGTTGCATTTGTCTGTCCAGGAAATTACTGCAAATTACTCTGGGACACAAATTTACAACACACCAATCCCTTAGCAGAAATTCCCTGTGTTAATCTGCTCACCATGCCCCAACTCTTTAGAAAGCGGAATAAACTCCCTGGTACTTACTGAGTGTTCTAAGGGACCACACAGAGTTGCTGCATTCTCTAGCACACAGAATCTGACACCTTAGCTTCCTTTGCAGAATTTTTCTACTAGCTATTAGCTATTACCTATCTTAGGTGGCATTTCAAAAATATCCTCAGACAGGTACATTATGTGTCTGCTGGTGCCTGGTTTTACATGTTAATAATCCAGTTCTTCCTGTACAAATCTCTAACTTTTAAATCAAGAAATGAAGTGACTCCCAAGAAATACAGATTTTTAAAAGCTACTGTTTTAAAATACTCCTTGTACAGGAGAACAGGCTCTTATTTTGTGAAATATCTACTGATCTCTCAACACTTAGAGCTGTCTCACACACAGGGAATGTTGCTCCAGGTTTGGGGGAAGCCATTATCAGTGGCCATAGAAAGAGCTATGAGTGAGAACTTTTGGAAGCTCTCCATTCCCATTTAAGATTTAACCAAAGAACAGGAAACCATTAATGGTGAATTTCACCTGTAGAGTCATGTGCAAACTGTTCATGTTTCATCAGGGGAAGGAAAAAATTGATCTGATTTACTCTACTCTTCTAACTTGGAATCTAATTTTTTTTTTTTCATTGTCTACAAGAATTTCCCTGGTCTTGCCAGACAGACAAGGACAGCAGAAGATTCTGGTAAATCTTTG
>WAAG01084315.1:12888-24544 GCA_013390105.1 Tichodroma muraria | reverse complement strand
CCTGGGCACTCCTGCAGGACCCAACATGTTCCCACCCATTTTCTTCAAAGCTTCAAGGTGACCTAGGAAAGCTGTGCTGAGAACCCACCTGGTGTTGCTACAGGTAACGTGAACTATTTCAGTTTGGAGACACTATTGAAAAGTACCAAAGTGTGCTGTAATAAATAAACAATCAAATAAATAAATACATTCTTAAATACAGGACTTGAAACAAATTCTTAAAGTGTCATCACTGTTAACTGAATGGGTTGAAGGAGACTGTTTACTGGTTTATGACCAGGGACTGGAAATGAACATATGAAAATGGGGGAGGGGGGCGGGAATCAATGCCTTTTTTCAGTTGTCAGATTTGGCCCTGTATGAATGGAGAAAGGGGTTCATAGCAGTTTGTTATCTAAAAGTTCCTCTTAGCAGTTTACATATCTTGGACTGGCTGATACACCATCCCAGATTTAAGGAAATGACAACTTCCTCCATGTTGAAGTAGTCCCTGATTATACATCAGGGACTAAGCATCATGCCAAGCCTGGGATTTGTTGCATCCCCAGGCCAGTTTCCATTCCTGGGAAGAAGCCAAGATGGTGTGGAAGTGCTTTGGACTTTACAGTCTTAGGGACTGTAAGGATACCTGCAGAGCAACTTCAATGGATGCTAGTGAAAGTGTGAGTGAAAAACAGACACTTCTGCTTTCCATCTTTTAGCTGGTCATGGGCTCATTGGGTTAAACTCTGAGGGTCTCAGTCTGCACATTACTAATAGTTCATTGAGCACACAAATCTGTTTCTAAATAACATCTTAAGGAACAATTGTTTCTTTTCAGGCGGTCCTGAATTCAGTTACTGTAACTGCAAAACCACAGAAAACTGGTTTGAGACAAATTATTAGAAACACTCAAATTACCAGGAGTTAAGCCGGTACTATGTATTTCTACCAGTTTATGAACAACAGTGTGGACACCAGTGAGCTCCCATGACCACAGAGCTCAAGGCACTCCCTTTGACTCCACTCATGATGGTTATCCAGTCAGAAAGGCTTTTTGCAATACTCTCAGCCAGAGCACAAGTGAAATCAGAACTTCTTGCTGGCCTGCAGGACAATTCTTCTGCAACATAAGGATGCAGATACAGCCTATAGCCTTGTTTGGAGAGAAAACTATTACTGCAGTCTATGCAGTCTATTTTTTATTGTTTCTATTTTTTATTGTAGGTGAAAAATCCCAGATGAGGAGTCTATATGCATATACATATTTTATATATCAGAGTAATGATATGTATATGTGCATATATATATAATCCTGCTTTTCTGGTATGTATGCAGGCATGTGCATACGTTGGCTGAAGATCAGGCATGACAGAAGGTTTCTGAAGATTAAACACACCTTAAAAGATTAAATGTTAAACAAGTCGTAAAGGAACCAAAGATCCGTATGATTTTCAGTTTGACCAAAGGAATATTTTCCTTGGCATTACCTGAACCTGTGTGAGTAAAATGGAACAATGAAAACGTTGCTCAATGTTTCCCTCTGCACACAAGAAATAAAGTTCCAAGGACCACATACCGCCCTTGGCAGTATAATATAATAAAGATGGATATAACCAGGAGAGAGAGAGAAAACATCTTCTGGTCCTCTGAGAAGAGCCACTTTAACAGGACTGAATAATCCACTTTCCCACATTCAGAGGTACCTGAATTGACAATATTACCTTTCTGTGGCAAAGGACATAAACAGTGGCACTGACCACATTCCTGCTTCTCTATGTTTTCATTATCATCAAAAGGTATGATTGATTCCTCTAGCTACTCCATCAACCAGCAAAATAACAGATGTATTTCCATGCTCTCCATGACTCTACATCTCTCAAAGAACTTCAGATCATTGCCTTGAGCAGTTAAGCCCAACTTTTTTTTTCTCTATCTTAAGCATTTTGGAGTGCTGAACATACTAATTAAAGTGTGTGTAGAAATGTCTCATGCATACTGTGGCAGAAAAAACCCCCAACCCTAAACCTAAATAAGAATAATGAAATCCCGTAATTAACATTACTGTTAGAGAATAAGAACAGCATCTGTGTGTTAGATACAATAAACACAAATAAGTCAGAAGAATCTCCATTAATCTTACATTAACATGTAAATCATCTATTTAGTACTTTGTGTATAAATGTTCCATTGCTATTTGCACAATGATTAAGAGTAGTTTCCAAAAAATAAATCTTTTTCTTAATAGTGCAAAGAATGAGAAGGATGGAGAATAGATGGGAGTTTAAGGGGATGTTAAACTTCTCCCATGAGCTTGGATGAGATTTATGTTCAATGTGAATACAAAATGTATAGGACAGCACAGAATTCACTTTGTTGTTCGTTCCTATTCCATTTGTCTAGTTTGACTGTATTCTTTGCCTCTCAGACATATAGTGAGTCTGGCATTGTTGAACAAGTGAATGAACAAACTGCCAGTCAGCAGCCATTTGAGGCAGCTTAACCTCATCCAATCTCATCAGACCCAACACTGTGTAGCAAGACCAGTGCCATGAGACTTGGACTAAAAGCATAAATGCTACCTGCAAAGCTGCTTCTCCTAGGAAGAGGAATTCTAGGAGTCTTACTACAGAGCACCTTTTACTGCTATGCCTTTTCCATTTTTAAATAAGCATGTAATTTCTTCAATTATATATCAGCTTCCATACAGTGTCAACAGCTAGGTAACAGGAAAAGCAAGAGCTGGTGGGATTGTGATATATGTCGGATATGGCTCTCCATGCAGCTTGAGAGCTGTGAGGTTTCATGCTTGATGCTAGATGTCCACTGTCTATCTACTCTCATTAAGGTTTCCACATAAATCTCTCTACAGTTGCCCAGTTGCAAATATGCAAAGGTCCAAATGTGAAACTGCTGACACTGTATTTGTTAGACGAACAATATCTGGGGAAATAATACCAATTATAGGAAATCTAGGAAATAATACCAATACTATTGAGCCACCATAGTGGAGGATTCCACTGGGGGGGGGTTTCCCTTGTTTCCTGAGAGGATTGAGACTCAGGTGCTCCTGCTTCCTGCCTGTGTTGTTTCCTCCTGGGTCCTATTGTGCCATATTGTCTGACCATGTTAATCCACTTAAGCAAAGTTTGGTAGCAGGGTAGAAGCCTACAGCATAAAGTGATCTATCACACCATATTTTATTTCAGGAAATCAAGGGAAGAGGCAGAGGCAGAAATACTCATTTATTGCTGCCACAGAGCCACCTCAGATTATTACAGATCAGAGTCTCTGCACAGGATAGTGCTGCAGTAAATGAGCCTGCACATGATCTACCTCTCAAGGAAACACTTGTGGAAGAAAAATCGTATTTTTTAGCCGCAGAATTATTCTAGCTGTTGACCGGGTGTGGAACAGACATTCCATGGTGTCCACCATAGTTGCATGTCCACCCTCCTGCCAGGGTGCTGGCACATTCCACCAGGCCCCTGGAAACCCACAAGTGCCTCATGGCTGCCTTGTCTCCCTGAAAAGAAAGATGTCATGGGCTGCTGCAGCCACCTTTGCCATGTTGTCATGGCACAGAGATGCAAATCCAGGACTTCCCATCCTCTCCAGAGCGGGAAAAGGCCTATTGCCTAGCAAACTCCATGTCACCCTAACCCTCTAGCACCTCAGATTTCTGCAGCTTAGCTGACGAGCTTGATCAGCAGGGCCCTAGTGTCACAGAGAGAAAAATAGCAGAGATCCTGCCTAGACAGTCAAATGACTCTGGCTGAGACTAGGAAGGACTAGATGTCACTGCTCTGCCAGTGGCGCTGCCAGCAGTGGCCCCAAGAACCCTGGGACAGCTGTGGCCAAGCACTTCTTGTTTTCCAGATAGCAGGAGCTGAGAACAACTGGATCTTTTCCCCCCTAGGGTTCAGAAGATCTGTGTCTCTAGGTTTTAGAACAGTACTTCTGAATGCTGTTCTTCCTTAGACTGCATGAAGTACAATATATGGCAAAACTTTGATTCCCTGCTCACCCTTCCTAAGTCAGACAGGTACAAACACGAGCAGGGATGTTCACTCCATACAGCAAGTGAACTCCCCACCTTGCAGGGAGGAACTACATCCCAGCTTCCCATCAAGAGGTTGGACAGGTGTCAGCAAACAATCCCACTTACACAGTCCCCACACAGTGGGAGCCAAGTTCCTCCCAGAGTTTGCCAGCAGGTTGTCACAGGACAACTCTGAAGTTGAGGCTGGAGATTCCTGAAGAAGCCATCACACTGTTTTCATCCAAAATGTCAGCACTGCAGAAGAGCAATGGCAGCACTTCAGCAGTACAGTGACGTTTTGTACCCTCTGGCACACAAGGTATGTAAATAAATGGGTTTCTGTCTAAATTCCATTGTGTGCAGATTTGTACCAAAGAATTGTTGTGATGTGCATCATTATGTCTCATTATGTGATTGCAAGTAACCTTTTGTATAGCAGACACAATCCACATAACATGCTGTGTGACCAGTTTGCAAAGCAGGGCTCCTTCAGAAGGGCGAGTAATTAATCATTATTCAGCAACAGCACTCACCACTCCATACTTGCTGGCAGAAGTGTATAACCCAGGGCATGCTTAGCCATGACAATAAATTATTCATGCAATAGAAAACTAGTTAGCTGTGGTGCTGTTCCAGTAAATGGTTAAAACAAGAAAGCACTCCGTTAGTTTTCAAATGTGAGGCTGAATTTTTTTATTTTTTTTTAAAATAAATTTACTGCCAACACATTGCATAAACAAGCATAGGCCTGAGTTGCAAAAGCAGTAGGAAAGAATTAGTGTAAGGAACCAATGTGTGTTTTTCATAATGCCAAAGTCAATAATCCAAGGATGAGAAGATCTCTTGAAGGTATAGTGCAGTAACTTTATGGCTGTAATAATTTTATTACTTTATCAAGCACTAATTTAATAGAGAATGAAACACAGATTATCAAAAATAAACTGCAGCAAATATTTTATTTGATAAAAAGTCCTAAGAGAAATTTGCATATTCTGCTCTTTAGTACATGTTTTACTTCATACTTAGTTTTGGCTTTCATTTACATTACACCTGGCAGACAATCTATCATGACGCAAATAAGGCACATGAGATTATTTACATTTGATCAATGTCCACTATTTACACAAGCCAGGGCTAATGCAAAAGGCTGACGAGGGTTAGAGTTTAAGCACTGATTTTGGAGAGGCTGGAATGTACCTGTTTTCTCTTCAATTGCATTTTCTCAGGGCAGCTCAGTTCCTCTCTACTAGCAAAGAGCAGAAGAAAAGTCAGTATGCAAGCACAAATCCTTCTATCATCTTGTGCTTCACCATGCATGCCTACCAAACGTACATTTCATCTCAGATCTCACTGTTTACCAAATCTGTGAGTATAATTTTTTTCAACTGAGCCCATTAGTATTTTTTTTTAGAAGTATTTCCCTTTATATAAAAGTATTTTTCTACCCATTAATTCCATTTGAATTAGGAAGAGCTTAATTCACCAGGTCCACTCACATCATTAAGATTATAGACTTCTCTTTATAAAAGAGAATCAGAAATGCCTTTGCTAAACTATTATTCCAAAAGACTGTCAAAAGGAAGCTGCAATAATTCAGAGGAATCTCAAAAGATACACGTGTTGAGGAATTTGTTTCCAGCTGCAGAATAAATATTTGTAACTTCACCAAAATTTGTCACTGAAGAAACAACTTTGCATTGGGTTCATAGGCTGCTAAGATTTTGGGCTGAGGTTGTTTGACAATAAAAGCATCATTTGAGGAATGAACACCAATCAAGTGCAATGTTTAAGATTTATACATGTGTTCCAGCTGGTTTCCATAATTGCATTGCACAGACACCAGCCGTTCAGCAGAGCACATCACGTAGCGAAGGGTGAGTTGGCTTTCTCTTTTTCCCAGCAGAGCGGTGTAAGGAGAGCACAGCAATGGGAAGCAGAGGACATACTCACTTCCTCTCATGGAGGATTTCATTTTCTTCTTTGCTGAGAAGACTAGTCTCCTCTGCCCTGAAGTATTAACAAATACACCAGCTCCCAATGAAGACAGGCTGCCCTATATCTATCAATAGAATCTATATAGAATCTTTTCCCTTAGGGATTAATTCAACTTTTGATTCAATCTTTCTGAGCTTTAAATTATGATGTTACAAACCTCCAAGGAACTACTGTACTATTTGTGACCTTCTTTATTACTTTCTGCTGTTTGATAAAGTAGAGAAAATTGATTTATAGATTAGTTTGCTTGTGAACATTGAATATCAATGGTGAGAACGTGATTTGCAGAAAAGCAGGAGAAGTTGGCATTGGTTAAAGTTTAATATAGCAGTTTATTAATTAATAGTGAAGGACAATAGAATAACTGCACATTAATCTTCAATGAGATTCTGGAAGTGCAATGAGAAATGCTGGCGATGAATCAAGGCATCTTGCAAGAGTTGGATTTAAAGTTTTCAAAACATTTTTCACAAAGAGTAATTTTGTTCATCGCTTCCACTTCTCTCCCCTAAACCTCTCTCTCTTCCCCTTAAGACCTGATGGCCATTTTTGTGTTTTCTGTTAAGTATTAAAGGTTAAAGGTGGTAAGAGAGGAAGTTTTCCAAATGGAGCCTAAAATTAGGTGCTGGTTTCTGTATTTGGAATCTTAGGCCCCAATCCAGGAATCTATTTTTATTCAAAGCAGCCAAGCACTTGACTTCAATGTATCTAAAAACACTCACGCTTAAGTGCTTTGCTGAATCAGGACAGACTTAAGCACAAATGTAAATGCTGTGCTGAATTGGGGCTCTAAATATGTGGCTTGATTTTTAAAAGTGCTGAGAGACAGCAGCTCTAATTGAAGTCGATGGGAGCTGAAAGATGTTCAGCGTTTCTGAAAATCAGGCCACTCATTGAGGTGCCTGAATCTGATTTCAGGTTCTCAGCTTGCAGTATTCAGTGGGGAAAAATGGTGACCCAGGATAACAGGCAATGGAAAGCCCTGATTTTACGCAATAAACCTTAATAATGTAAAAGGAGACGGGAGGCAGTATTTTCCTGGAAATCTAATGTGAAGTGCTTTTTTTGGCAAGCATCAAAAGTGCTATGCAAAAATATGAAATGAATAAACAAATGAAATTAGAAAGCCTAGTAACTGGAGAAATATTGGGCTAAATTCATGCCTTGAGGAACAGTAGCAAGACTGATGAAATACATCAGGAATGATTTGGCCTACTACGTTTTGAGCATTAATTTGATCAGGAGCAGTGAGTCAACAATGCAAATCCTGCAGAGTGAGGAACTTCACTCTACCACCCTTGCAAGAGCCAAGCAGAACAGTTTGGATTAGTAAATGGTAAAAATGCAAAAGCTAAATATTTGTGCAAGTTACGGAGCATAAATTAAACAGCAATGTTAGGAACAGAGATGAGGTGGAGGCTTATTTTGAGAAAAGCAATTTTTTCAAGTGAATTCAGTAGTCCTTTCCTTAAAAAGCGCAGCCAGGCTGTCCAGCAGCTGCCCTGTGCTGCTCCTCGTACCGCAGCTGGGTCCCTGCCGAGGCGGCATCTGACGAGGAGACTCAGTCACACAGTGTCGTGCTGTGAACCCCCAGGGAAGGCTGCTGCCACGGCGGGACACGCCTGCAGCTGTAAAATGGGTACCTGCGAATGAACCCTGGGCAAACCAAACAAAAGCAATTCCTCCCCTATTTCTGTGCATGTAAAGGAGAGGGGTGCGAATAACCTCTGCCATCCCCAGGCCTACCTGTTACGTGCCCAGTGGCAATGCTGCTGTGGAAGCCCATATGCTGCACACCCATATGCTGCACACCGCATCACCCTCAAAGGAGTCAGGAAAGCCATACTTGTCCAGCCACCCACCTGTCTGGTCCTCCTGATCTGTCTGCTGAGACAGAGGCTGGTGAAGGGCTCTCATGACAAGCTTACTCCCAGTACAGGCGTTTATCATCTTAGGATGGAAGATACCAACCACTCTGCACTTCTCAGTCCCTACTACCTGCAGTGGGATCCAGCGTGGCCATATAGAGAAGTCCTTACATTCCCCACCCCCTTCTAACTCAAACTGCAACTCTTAAACTCCACTGAGAATTTTTTGAAAGTTTTCTTACATGGTTTATGGCACGGCTCTTCAAAAGACTTGGGTACTCATGGCAGAAAGGCACATAGCACTTTTCTACCATTAAATATATTAAAACTGGTGATGTTGTGCCCTGTACAAAGTGCAGTAATGCAGGCATGCTCTGGCTGATAATCTGAAATAAATTACAACCACTAGAAAGAATAACAAAAAAAACACTACATAACCAATTGTGGGGGAAAATACCTGTCACTTGTAATAAAAATGAGAAACAGAAATGGATTTGAAACATTCGTTTCCCTTTATTTTCTCAGTGAGGCTGATGTGTACTGCACATTAAAAAAAAGAAAAAAATCACAGGAATTTTCATACAATGAATCAAACCACAAAAGTACATGTAGAATCGGCAGGTGGAAAATAGCCCAGCTTGGGCTTAACTACTATCTCACTTCCCCTGTTCAGCATAGTCCAACCTACAACTTTACATGTTCACCTACTGTACAAATCTTACAGTAGCTCCATCAGGTCAGTGGTTCACATTATTGAAAATGTCTGTCACATAGGTACAAATTTAGAATCATCACATTATATTACATGGCTATTCTAGGTCATTTATAGATCAGATCTTATACTACAGTGATTGAAGTTCTCATTACAGCCATTAAAAAGGACACATAATCATTACCTACTGTAGGCTTACATCTAAAGGCATGAGAAGGAGGTGTGGTTGTTTTGTGTTTGTTGGTGGTTTTTTTTTTAACTGACCCAAGTATTATTACCCCAGAGGCACAAACTTTCCTCTCAGTGCCGCTCTTGGTGATGGCAGCCCAACTGCTTTTCAGAGTAGTTTAGCACAGATATTTTTCTTCAACTTTAGGCTCCCTGCTTATATTAGTATTTAGATAATTTTCCATTCTGTAGGAATTACTCGGTTACAGCTCAAGGAAAGACCACAGTTCCTAAGTACCAGTTCTGTTACCTGTATTGTGGATGTGGTACTTACCACAGCATGAAAGCAACAGTACAATCTTCATATAAAAGACACACAGAGCTATGCTGCAATTTGCCTCTGGTGACAATGTGGTACATGTGCTAATTTGAAATGTTCTCGGGGAAGAAAAAAAGAAAAGCAAACACTGAGTTTACATTTTGATGGATTCCCTACTACAGTGTCTATGAAAGATCCAAATAGCTTTATTCGGCAATCCTAGCTCTATTAATTTCATACGTAATTTGTAAATCCACAGAGGAAAGCCATCTTCAAAATGAGAATGTTTGCCAGGCCAGTGAAAAAAAAAAAAATTTTGACTCACGTCATTATGCCTGCTCAGTGAAAAATAAATAATGCCCCCACACAAGCCCCACACCAATTTATTAATGTCAGCAATCTAGGGCAAAAGAAAAGGTTTTAAAATTTAATCACAGAAATGTAAAGGCAAAATAGGTAATGCATCTGGTCCTTGAACACATAATATGATATACTAAATATTGATTTCTTAAAAATAATTTATTGCTTTTAATATTTTTCTTTACAACAGAAGATACTCAAAATCCAGAAAGGAAAATTGTAAACTTTTAGTTTGGCATTCACACAAAGTTAAAATACCTGCATTTTTAATCTACAGAGCAACAACAAGAATTATGCAGAGTAAAGGATGTTACGTTTGTAACACAGAACCTCCAGAAAAGTTCTTTTCTTATTTTTTTTATTGCTATCTATCTACTGAGAAATAAGAAGCCAAAAAATCAAGCAAGCATCCGACAGGACAGACAGTGGAATCTCTCAGAACACAATATGCTGGTGATAAAATGAATGCAGCCATCAAAATCAACTGCACTGGTATGGGGATAGAATCAGTTTTCTAAGATTTGGACTGGGAAGGTAGATTAAATAGTTAGGTGTGCCATACCTTTAAGAGGAGACATGAATGCCAAAGAGTAATAGAATAAGAAATCTATACATTCACAAGCAAATTCCAAACTTTGCTGATTCAGTAGAGACTCCGAGTTCAGATGAAATTCTGATGCTCAGAATAGCAGTAGTTTATACTCTTGTGGTTTTTTTCTTTCCTGAAATTTCTATTTAATTTAACAGAAGCAATGTCATCAGCAACAATGTCATGGGCAAATCTGAGGCCATGCTAGTGCATAGTGAAAAAAAGGAAAAAACCCCAAACCAACCCACTGCTTCTGCAAAAGCGGAATTTCCAAACAAAGCACTTGCTTACTCCAAACTGACAACCATCATGCATCCTAGGTATAAAATTTCCACTGGCCTTTTTATTATTTTAGTCATCTCATAATTTATAATAAATAGGATAATTATAACTGATAAATATGTCTCTTTAGTAAACAAAGGAATGAAGGATTGGTATTTATACAGGATGCATAACTGTAAAAAATATAGATAAATACCATCATTAAACTCTGCCAATGAAAAGATTACTGGCTTCAAGAACAGTGTTTAGACACAGAATTACCGTAAAAATCATACCGCACTTAATACCTCAGCATATTTTTATCAAACTAAAATCACAAAAATTAAAACAAAATAGCATTTTAAAAAGATTTTTGACCTCTAGCTCCAAAACTACTGTTGATACATAAAATAAAAACATTTCTTAATGATTACCCATTTGAGAGACTTTACATAAAATTATGATATTTTCTAGAAAAATTTAGATGAGAAAATTTCATTCCCCTAACAAATTCAGTGTATAAAACTGCAAAAGAAAATCAAGCAATGAGAAAAATGTGGAAAAATACTGCAGAAGGTGGTTAATATCTTTTGGGCTACGATAACTCTTGACAAAATTCTTATATAAGCTCACCAAAGAAGGGATGAATGTGTATAATGCATTTTTGCACTCAGACACACACACACACATATGCACACTCACACCCTCACCCACACGCTTTTCTCTTTTTTTACAATCAAATATATATAAGCGTAAGTTCAGCTTTCTACATATGTTAGTGTACAGTAATTGTTTCACCTCATATAATTACATTTGAGTATTCTTGATTAAGAAAAATTCAGCAGTTTTTGAAAAGAAGGCTGCATTTACAGTGCATAGCTGTAACAAAAAAGAACATCGTCATACAGTATGTACATAAATAAAAATACTCCATTTAACATTTGTAAATACTCAACTACTTTAGAGAATGTAGCAAATAAACTATCTGTGCACACACCCAGATAGTTATATCCAACTCTCATTAATAATGTAACACCACGTCCGCTCATTAGAATAAATCGCTGAACAAGCTGCACATTTGACCATTAACAAGGCTTTGAAAATTTTGCTGTGGAAGATCAATGTTGTAGACATTTACATGGGTGTCAGAATTAAAAGATGAAACTTCAAAATGTTAGGGAAGCTTGAGCCTTTTAATTTTCTTTTCTGAAAAAAAGCCCACAAAAAAAACCCAAGAAACAAACCAACCAAAAAAAGAACAATCTTAAAACAAAGCTAAGACAGATTGCAGGCTTCTGGGACCTGTGGTTTCTTCTGGATTGTCATATTATCACCGTGTCGTGAGAAGAAGCTTCTTTACAAA
>WAAG01084315.1:1720-12876 GCA_013390105.1 Tichodroma muraria | reverse complement strand
AAAAAAAAAAAAAAAAGCAGTGTCTGATCCCCAGACATCAGCAGCCATAGTTCTCACACTGGGGTTTTTTTCCTGGTTGTTTTTGTTCTTTTTTTGTTAAAATGCAATATGTACAGAATTTGCAGTTCATCGTTGTACGTGTATCTCTGTGGAACTGCTGCCATGTCTCGTGATTTGCACTGAGCTCGCAAGGAACGCCCGGCTCCCCCGGCACGGCTCCCCCGCGAGAGCGCAGCTGACACCCATGGGCATGCGTGTGCTTACTGGACAGCATCCTGCCCCTCCACTCCTCGAGCAGCCGTGTTCGTGTAAACCATGGTTTTGAACAGAGAGTGTAAAGTAGGAGAAATTCCCAAGTACGACTTTTAGTTGTCCATTATTGAAGGACGTGATGTCCGTGAGGTATTTGCCATCCCTTTGTTTTCCTCGGATGACATGCTTGTTACCTACGCAGGCTCCGCTGTGCCTCTTTAAGTAAACTATCGAAATCCATGGAGTCATACTTGCTTTTAGTGGAAGCAGGATCAAAATCATCTGAGTTTGAATCTGAAAACCAAAGGATGCAAGTTTAGGTAAGAGGCAAGAACTACTTATTTTCTCTGTATCTTGGTACAAACAAGGCACTGAAGAAACAATCTGCTTACAACCACAATGATTATCACAATGATTACAACCACAATGATTAAATGATAATTTCATTATCCCTTTATGGGATAATGAAAGCATAGAAATGACCATCACAGAAGCATTAAACATTTCTAGTAAGACGCAGCACTTAACAAAAATGGCACACATCAGCAGCAGTGGGGATGAACCATTAATTGCATATACATATAGAGCAGGTTAACTCAAAAGAGTTTCCTCAAAGACTTGAGCACCAAGAAACTTGCGTATAGGTCTCAAAGTAGTCCCGATAATCTTGACTAGTGCCTTAACCAAAACTCCACCTTTGTCTTGCAACTGCTATTTCGTAACATGTCCAAGACTTAATTCTCCTGAGAAAGGTTGTGAGGAAAGCAAGGGCAGCCTGTGAGCACCACACAGAGGACACAGCTGCTTCTGCCTGCCTTGTCTTAGGGTCTTGTGGAAGTCTCTACACCTGTCAGAATCTCTGGTTTTGCTTCAATTAATCTTTTTGGGTTTGCTTGGTTAGAGTGTGAGCAATTCTGGGCAGAGCCTCTGCATGGCTGCATGAGCAGTCTCAGGTGGGCTCCCCAGCTTCCTGCATCACATGTGATAAGCCACAGGAGCAATAACAGCCCAGCTCCTGCGGCCTGGGATAGCTGTTCCAGCTTTGTCAGTTGCTCAGACACAGACGTCAGTCTGTTCCCAGCACAGGGGAGGGATTGTATGTTTGCGGCCACGCAGCTCCAGTACAATTATTGACATGGCTGCAAGCAATGAATTTCCTTTTGGAGTCAACCCTGCTTAACACTGACTCTCACCAGTTCCGGTGTCACAGCTCCTTTATGAGAGTGCCCTTTTCTTGCCATTTCTTGTGTTGAATTAATCAGAACTCCCCATCTACCACTATAAGACACACTGCGCATTAAATGTTCATTACAAGTTCTGTTAAGACAATATCTTCCCACAGAGGAGAGGTGTTAAACTTCCGACTACTATTTTCAAGTGTTTTCTTTCTTCAGTACTCAACCCAAAGCTGATTAATTCTCTCTGTCCTGGTACCAGCTCATGAATTTTAAAGTTCATCCTGCCATTTCCTTATGTTGCTCTATCAGATACTCTGCAAAATACAGGGAATGCAGTCTGAAGTACAGAAGCTCAAGCTGTCAGCAGGACGAAGTGAAAACAGTCTGCTCACAGATACTCTGGGAATCCCACTCACAATGGAGAGAGCTGACAGGGAATACTCCCAGTGATGAATAATGTTCAGGAGGGTTCCCTTCAGACAACTTATTTTAAACCCCAGATTTTCTGAGATACAGAGATGACCTTGGCTTCCATTGCTGAAGATAAGTCAAATCAAGGCAAGGCTTCAATCTGGTTTTACTGTTTTTATCAGCCTACATTTCAAAAAATGCCTTGCTACCTTTTATATTTTCTACATCAACCCCATATCTCTTCAGCAGTCAATTGCCTTTTCTTAGCTTTACATTATCTGTTTAGCCACTGAAGTGAATTATAGCATATTCATTGTGAACAATGTGTATCATCTTTATAATTTATTTTGAAAAGACATCAATTGGTTTGAAAAAATATATCTGCATTCACTTTCTGCATTGTACAAAGCCGAGGGCAGAACATACAAGATTTCATTAGCACTGTGTTACAGGGTTATGAGAGATTTTAATGACTGTGGTCATTTATTCATAAAAAAATCCACAATATCTGATTAATATAGATTCAACAGCAAAATGTGCTTTGCTGTGTTATTCAGAAATGAGTATTTTCCATGCCTTTAGTCTATTTATACAGGTATTAGGAAAGGTTTAACATTTAATGAATACTTTACATTTTAAAAGGTAATTAAATAAGAGGTGAGTTTATCATATATTGTAATATTACAGAGGCTGTTTTGGTAGTCTGCACAGTCTCTTTACGCATATACTTAACATCAGTACTATTCCTGCTGTAAGACTTTGAACATCTCCAAAAACCCTTGCAAGGGGAAGCACCACACTCTGACTCGGAGCACAGGACAGAACCATACATTTTTGCCCAGGTAAGACTCAGACAGACCCAGATGTGCTGTCACAGCCAGTATGCACACTTGGGACTGGAGTTACCACAGCATACTGGGGACTGGAGACAGGTATGCATAAAGCCCCACATCACTGTATCTGCAAACATCAAGACATTTACTAAGCTCTCCACAGGCTGGAGCCTCTTAAATCATGACTGGAAGGCCCTGCCAGGAGACAGCTTCATACATAGACGCTTATGCGTGATTTTAGAATCACCAATTGAGATCAGTGGCTTTTGCCACACTGAGGGTTAGATTTGGCCACTTTCAAACTTGAGGAACTATGAATTGCATTTAACGAGTGTCCCTGGCAAATTCTGCCCATCTACAACAGAACTCATGGCAAAGTAAGAATCATAACGAAGTTTTTGGGTTGAGGCATCTACTTTGTCCTCTGTTTACCACCTATATACCTAAGTGAGGTATTGGAATCAAACAGTTACAGCAATAAATAGTAAAGCATGTAGGAGGTTTCTGCAGTGCTATCTTTTCAACTCAGAAATGTATTATTGAATACTGGGCACTTATTTTTGATAATGATGGAAATGGGCTTTAAAAGAATATTCACAGCTTGGAATATCTGAAAGAAGCCAGCTCAGATTAGTAGACTTTTAAACTTCTTACAGGAAGTGAAAACCACTTTCTTCAACACCCCTCCAATCATTTAGATGTTATCACAGTAAACAAAAAAGAAGCGAACCCTAAATTCTCATGAGCTACAAAACTCTAGTTATGTACTTTAACTCACATAAAGCAAAATACCTACCTAGGTCTGCATAGCTAGACTTGCAAAACTGCTTGCGTCCACAGAAGTACAGCTCAAAATCAGGTTCGTTTGACCTGCGTAAAGTGTATCCATTTTCAAGAGCAGCGAAGGCGTCACAAGTATAGCGGTAGGTGATGAAACCATAGCTGTCTCTGCCATTGAAAAATACAGTTGTGAACAGAAGCTGAGAAGGGTTAACACATATTAGCGTAACCCCTTCCTGAAAGCAAGAACTTGCTGGAGACTCAGCAGTGGAAATGCCAGAAGTACTGTATCCATTTATCAGCATGATTGTCCTGTCATGCAGCTAAATACTTATTTCTGGGACAGGAAATTTCAACTAGCAAGATTAATAAATAAGGATGAAAGAAAATAAGTAAAGTTTTAAACTAAGCATGTCATCTGTCACAGGACTTATACTGGTAACTCCCATACCAGTAATCTTACTGCCATAATTTTTTACATATGGCAGCCCTCAAACAAGAAGTAATCCTGAAAGTTCCTACCCATCATCCTGCAAATTTACTGTGCACTCCTCAATTTCACCAAAAACTTCAAACCGGTCCCTCAGTTCTGTTCGGGTTGTGTCAGGTCTGATTTTACCCAGATAAATCACACGACGTTCATCCTGTTGATAAAGAGCAACCAGGAAGGCATTTTTTTAACAAATGTGTAATAGAGATGAACCTATACATACATGCATGCAAATATACACACAGATATGCAGAGGATGCATAATTATAGAAACAGTCTTTTGTGGAAAACCTACTGCATCTTGCAAGTACATGAAAAAGTTCTCTCCTGAAAAGCATCTAAGACATTTAAGTGACACTGCATTTGTCAGGTGGTGTACTCCTGGAAGGGTTCACTGATTGCTATTACTGTTCTGTACACTGACAGATGCTTCCCTTTGTATCCTACTGCACCTTCTTCCCTCTCACCCCTTCTACCATTTCCCCTCCAGGACTGCAAACTCTTCCAAACTAGGAACTCCCTTTCTCTTGCCATGTATACAATACTGAGCAAAACTCATCTTAGTTGCAAAGTAGCATAAAGTAACACAATGATTGCATAAGAGTAACACAGACATAACAAAACATAAAACAAGCATTACATTATAAACTCATATGACTCAATAGCTGATTCATCCTGCAATCCTGTTCCACCATAATCCATACTTAAAATAGAGGGAAAATTGTTTAAGGTTGTCACCCCAGCCAACAACTAAGCACCATGCAGCCCCTAGCTCAATCCCTGCTTTCCGGTGGGATGGGGAGGAAAAACCAGAAAAAGCTGAAATGCCTGTATTAAAATCAGCTTAATAAATGAATCAAAGTAAGATATAATAATAGTAATAATTATAATGACAAAAATTGCAGTGAAAAGGGGAGACAGAGGAATTAGACCCAAGAGAAACAAGTGCTGCACACTACAATTGCTCAGCACCCGCTGACCAACACCCAGCCTGTCCCCAGGCAGTAGTCTGCCTCTCCCAGTCAACTCCCTCTGGTTTATATACTGGGCATGATTCCATATGGTATGGAATATCCCTTTGGCCACCACGGGTCAGCTGTCCTGGCCATGCTCCCTCCAAGCATCTTGTGCACCTGCTCCCTGGCAGCGCACGGGAAACTGGAAAGTCCTTCAGTTAGAGTAAGCACTACTTAACAACAATTAAAACATCAATGTCTTAACAACATTAATACTAAATCCAAGACACCGTCCTGTACCAGCTACTAAGAAGAAAATGAACTCTATGTGAGCAAAAACCAGGACTGGGTCCAAAATATATCTTTTATTAAAATAAGTATTTCAGGGGGAATGACAGGAAGTAAAATATATCCCACAGTCACCACTGCCTTTTGGTTTATTCAGAATAAAAACCATCTGAATGAAGTCCCTAGGCTAGGGTCTCTTCTGTGTGTTCTTTCAACACTTGGAACAAAGCATCAGATACTTCCATAGCAATCAAGTCATGGTCGTATCATTCTTTCCTTAGTGCAAATGCTCAGCAGAATGATGGAAGGACTACAAAACCCTTTAAGAGTCACTTCACGAATTTTAGGATAAACACTTTTCTGAGGGCAGAGCCATTTACTGAGCTGCAAGAAAAGAAAATGGAAAAAGGAGATCTTTCAAACACTGACCTTAAGGTAACCAGGGCAAAGAAGCACCAGCTATACATGGCTTGGGTGTTCAGCCTTCCTATCCCAGACTGACTCTGGCCTGGCACTACTGGCCCTATTGCTCATCTCTTACACACCCACACAGTAGTCCCATAAATTGAACCACCACCACATTCTCAGCTGGTGTAAATCTGTCAGTCAGCGGAGCAATGTCAGTTTAAACCATCAACTTTGACACCTGAGACTTGTGCAAAATTTAGGCGCCGAATGCCAAAGGAGCTACACTGACTGCTGAGAATTCATGACTATCGTAACCTGGAGGTGCCTAAAGGCTAATGGCACCTCAACTGTGCAATGCAAAAGGCACTAGGGACCTAAATATAGACTTGCATTCCTGCTCAGAAACATTCTAGCCTGAAGAGACAGGTAGTTTATAGTGTTACAATTCAGATATAGCACAAAATGTATCTTTTCCAAGAGTCCCCACAGAGGCATAAAGCACTAGTCATTCTTGGACCATGGACAATACAATTGAGATCAGACCAAAACACAGGTAAAACCAGAAATTATATTGATGTAGCTTCTTTACTTGTTTGAGTATTCATCTGAGATAAAGAGACCATCAGACTATTAGTTAGGGGTGCTGAAAATCTTGTCTTCCTGTTCCCAGAAGAGCACTTTGCTCTCAGGAACTATTTAATGCAAAATAAATAAACAAATCCTGCAGCAGGAAGCCAACACTAAAATATCTGTCTCCCAACAGAAATGCCCTCTTACTAGCACATTCAGTAAACTATTTTCGCTGACTCTTTTCCTGGGCTCACAAATCTCAGGGGCTCAGATTCAGTTAATCTAAGTTCCTGAGAAATGAAAGTTTAAAACTGCAGAAAACAGAGATACAATAGTCAAATATTCCTACCCCAAAACCCTACCACTAAGGAATGGCACAAGAATTACCTGTGTCCTTTATAGGTCCCTGGTCAGCCCAGTGGAGTCCTTGGTTGCTCTACCAAACTATGTATCAGCTCTCCTTAATCAGGGGAATCAGGTAAGGATTTAGATACTTGAAATTACTGCCTCCTTTGTTTATATAAGGAACCAAGGTGAGTGCCTTGATAGTCCTCTGTAACCATGCTGGGACAGACACATCCACTTTTAAATGTTACACCTTCTAAAATGCAGGGTCCAAAAGCTCCCCTTGTTCTCTGCCATAGCAGTGCGGTTTGGAGGAGCTAGCATTGCTAAAAGAGGGACTTGTGCTCATGGGCAGCCATACATTTAGGGCACAGGGGTACTTTCCAGACAGCTGCTGCTTTTTATCTCTGTCTCCACTGTGTCCCAGTCCACAGCCCTGACCCTCCTGACCGAGGAGTTTGGGTAGGGCTTCTGTGAACCAGCGACTGTGGAGTGCAAGCTACAGAAATCTGCATTTCTTCCATTTTCCCCATTCTAATTCTGCTTACTTTCACTATGGTTGGGTGCCATAAACTTCAAAAAAAGGAAAATCTGCATATGCACAGTAATTACTTTTTTCAGACTGTTTTACCAAATCAAGGATTTAACCGCACTGAAACACTTGATAAGAAACAATTCCATTGATACTTGCTATTGAACCTAAATGACTGACCAGATGGAGCAGAACATAACACAGCAGACTGCCTAATATACTTTAGCTGAGATAATACATCTCAACTGAAAAAAACATAATGTTTCACTCACTGACATGGAGATTGTTATATTACAGTGTGATGGAAATATCTATTGCACACTCTTCCATCAGTCTGTCTGCATGCCTGTGCAAATTTTCCTTCTTCTATCCCTCTAATAACCTTTATATCTCTAATATCCCTTTAAGACAACTGTAATAAACCAAAACTGAACAATTAAAAAAAAAAAAAGCCTGTTAAAGTACTGTTAAGGGAATAAGTTAAACCTGCAAAATTAAGGAAATTCAAATTTAAAGCTGAAATGCACCATATGTCCTCCAGTCTGCATATATGAAGAGATGGGTTCAAGTAGGTTTTTAAGCAGAGTGCCATGATGGAATAAGATACCAGAGAACACAGGATTCACACTGCATTGTCTTTGCCTTGGTTAACTTTGGCTTATTTAAAGCAACTATGAATATTAATATTCACACAGATGCCTTCTCTTTAGTCCCATTAATAATAAGAGCTATGGAAGCCTAACAAGATTGCAACACGCCTCTAAATGTAAAGGACCTTTTTTTGACAGTAAGTTACATGTGTAAGTCTACATGGGCATATTAAGTAAGACGTTTACTGCAGTTGTTAGAGGATATGATAGATGACTTGGAAACCTAGAGAATGGCAGAGAAAAGCTTTTGTTTTCTATTTCATATGGGCAGAGGGAACCTGCAGGAAACTCCAGAAGCTCCTTGTTCGTACTTCCTTCCCAAAAGTGCACATGATTTATTTTGCATCATAAGCGCAGTGTGGCTCTTTGCTCTGCCACGTTAAAAAAAAAAAGAATAGTCCAGCCACCTCCCTCAGGCCTAACATGTCTGCCTTCCTTCATAATGTTGCTTGCTCTTCATTGCAGTAAAAACATTTGAATAGGAAGATGTGGCAGAAAATCTCAGACTGACAAGCAGTATTTTAAGTCTCAAATGAAAATACTAAAGCATTAGAGTAACAAAATATGAGAAAACAAGACTGGGATATACCTTACACATCTAAGAGTCAATAAAGAGACCACTCATCCTCTTAAATATTGACTGATGCTAAGGATCTTTTTGTCTTGCAAAGGACTCCTCGAAAACTTTCTTTTCTTTTCTTTGTGCTTCCTTATTCCTAAATCTTTATTTCATAATTATTTCACTAAACACAGACCATTAGATGTATTAGTTTTCCCTTGGGTTCTTTTGCTTCTTCCCCCAACAGTTAGCTGTGCCTGCCCGTGGTGCTGCTAAGCGAGACCTGTGGGAACTGAGGGCAGCCACTCCAGAGGCACGGCTGCTCCCATTCTTCCTATCACTTTTTTCCTGCAGGTCTGTGGTGCATACCTGTTTCTCCAACAGCCAGGTAATGCTTTATGTGAAGCTGAGAGAAGAAATCCAGGAGCATTTTAAAGCTGGGTTCTGTTATGGGCTTGTAAAGGCTGCGCTGCTCACTCCAGCACAGGTGTCTGGCTGAGTGCACACCCCATGTCTGTGTTGCCTTCCATGACAAATGACTTCTCTGCCAGTAGCGACTTGAAGCCATGAAGACTTTATCCCTTAGAGCTGAAAGCTAAAGACCATTTTAAAAATGCAATGGGATTGGCTGGACAGAGTTGCAAAAACAGAAATGCTATGGGTGGAAAAAAAGCCATTAAAGCTTAAGCTTCTGATGTAATAATAATGAGAAAAAAAATTCTTTAGACTGAGTAAAGAAAAATTAGTATGGTCTGTGAGTAAGTATGAATGGCAAAAGNCTCACATGCTGCTATGTGGGTAACCAAGGGCTGAACAGTTCAGACATACTCCATGGTGACTGCTAGAAAAATAATGATGGACCAGTAAAACCCAAAATTTAGGTAGAACATATACAGCAAAATTAGAGTACCTGGGATCTAGACCATCAAGATGAACAACAACAGAAAAATCCAAACTAAATATACAAATACATTGAATCCTTCATAAGTGGAAATGCACTCCTCTATTATAGGCTGACTCTGGTTTTAGACTTTAGAGAAGGCAAGCGCTCATTTATGAAACCACATTTCTCCTGCCTTCCTGTTTTAGAGCAATTTATTTTCTTTGAAACCATGTGTTTCTTTCCGCTGCAGTGGCCTCACAGTGCATTTATCTTCTTATTCTGTAAGCACTCTGGGATTGGGACTCTTGATACTTGTCTCAGAGGCTGTCAGCATTTAGGAATGAAAAGCAGTAATGTTAATTGTAATTTTCTACTTGAGTATAACCTGATTTTGTTATACCTCTTGGCAGTAGCCAGTGCACACAGTAAATGAGCTGCATGAAGGATGTGGCTGTAAGTCAGTATCATGGCCAGAGTGGTAGAGCAGCAGAGAGCCACAGCACACCAAGCTGCTCATCAGACAGCTTAACCTCCAGCTCTGATGCACCATATCAATAAAGAATCACCAACTAGTGACTCCAGAATTGGAATGTGCTAACTATTTCTGGTGTCATGCTTTGAAAAGTATTTGTCACATGGTCTAATGAACTGCTGGAAGTAAAAGCCCACATAATTCAGAAATTTCCTGGAGTGTATCAGCAGAAAAAGAGGTCCTCAGGCCTCTTGGAAAATCACTGTGGTCTGCCTTGGTTGGGGGTTGGATCCTAGTTTCTACAAAGCACTAAGTAGATTGTGTTGTCCTGCAGTGCTCCTCAAGTTTCATAGTCTATGTGTCTCCACTACGATCTGGCTTACATGGTTAAGCAAATCTTGGTGGCAGACCATTCTTATGTTCAGTGAGGATCCATTCTAAAAAAAAAAATTGTGACCCAATGACATAAACCAAAACAAGATCAAACTAAACTATGCTAACATTTGGTCAGTTGGGAAAGGAATCACAATCAAAAGTGTAAATGAATGAATGAATGAATGAATGACAGACACAATTACTTTTTTTAACTCTCTAAGTGCCTTGTAGGCTCAGCCCATATTTTTCAATCATGCCTGCTCAAAATTAAGACCTCAATCCACAAAAGAGGCACTGAATCTCCAGTAAGGAGAGGGGAAAAGAAGAAAAGGAAGAAAAGAAGAATATCACAGTACCTTCTGAAGTCAATTCACCTGTATATTATATAGCTGTAAGTCTACACAGGAATTCAGGAATCTATACAGGAAAACACTATCCCAGGCTTCTAGCTCTGAATCTTCTACAGTGAAAGTGGTGTGTGCAAGACTGAAGGGGCAGCATTCAAACATGCCTGTGTGCCACATAGCATGAGCACAGGCTTCTAAAACAAGCCTCCTCAGCACTCTGTCAATATGTCTTCACATCTGCCAGAATACAAGCTGCCTGCACAATCAGAGGGCACTGCTTCACACATGGTTTTGACAGATTAACGTATGTTAAAATATGATTTTTTTCTCATTTCTTTTTCCTAGGTTTTCCATCCCTGTCACAAAGACTAATTTTAGATACTGCTTCCAAACACCTAATGACTTTTGGCTCTGTCATAACTTCTGTTCCTGTCTTACTGTGCACCCTTTCTATAACTAACTCTTTGAGATCTCAGTGCAGTGCTTCTCATGAAGAAAGTCACCTGCCCTGTGTAATAACTGAGACATTAGTACCGCCCAATCTTTGGGCCACTCTTCTAGCAGTATCTGGAAGTATGCGACCATAAATCAGTTCTGGCAGCATGAGAACGGGCTAGAAAGAAAATAAAAAATTCCCCAATACAGAGAGCAAAGAAATCTAAATTTATGGGACTGTAGAAAGAGCTCAAGGAAAGAGAGAGAGGACATTCTTGTGGCTGAACGATAAATGAGTTCAGTTCCTCAAGAATGAAAAGAGTAACACAAAAGAGACCCATAAAACAAAAGGCATAAGAAAAAGAGCAGAGAATGCTAGATCTTATACAAAT
>WAAG01084300.1:4907-20818 GCA_013390105.1 Tichodroma muraria | reverse complement strand
ACCCCAACTGACCTAAGGAATATCCCAGAATTTCATTCTCAGCATAAAAAGGAGGGGGAAGTAGGAGGAAGGTGAGGGGAATGTTTGGATTGATGGTGTTTTTCTGCTCAAGTCTCCATTATGCATGATGGAAACCTGCTTTCCTGGGGTGGTTGAACACCTGCCCATAGCAAATGGTGAATTAATATTTCTGTGTCTTGCTTTGCTTATGAGTGTCTTTTGTTTCACCTATTGAGCTGCCTTTAGCTCAACCCATAAATTTTCTCACTTTTACCTTTATGATTCTCTCCCTCCATCCCATTGGACAAGTGACTGAGTGGCTGTGTGGGCCTGGGGTTAAATACTGACATAAACTAATGACTTACAGCACTCCCACCCCTCAAATTCAAAGGGGTCAGAAATGCTCCTACTTCTACACATACAGTTTAGACGTATTTGTTTTCTGTGCACATGCTCTAGTCATCAGAATCACTTTTGCCTACTTGTTTCTTTGCATCATATGGAAATTTGCTTGGCTTGCTCACTCCACATGACAGGGATGGTTTGGCTGAGGTTATTTTAAACCTGATTTTCTCTCACAGTACCAAGAGCACACAGGAGCAAATCCTTGAGCCAGCTGTGAACCCAAGTACAGCAAGTCCAAAGCTGCTTGAGAAGAGGCTGCTTTTTACCAACATCTTGTAGTCAACAGAAGTTAAATAACCTGAAAGGAAGTGTTTTTCTTGATGAGGCAGCTATAAATCAATAAATAAGGGATTAGAGGGATATTCAAAATGAAGGTGTCAACATGGGAACACACAGACAAGTCAGCGTGAAGGAAGCTGGTGGGTTTACCAGAGATGATGCTATTTGCATAATACATCAGTTTATACTTTCACAAGGATAAACACAAAGATGAAAATTTATTTGCTTAATTCCAAGCTCATTAAATAGTAAATATCAAATTACTAATAGCTGTCTTAGGTAATCTTTGTGGAGGAGGGATTAAATTTACAAAACTGCTCGACTTTGCCCTGCCAAATCTGACACCAACACACGAACAATTTCTTCACTTCATTACTAATTTTGGTTTTAAACCCTGAAGATATGGTTTCTCTACTGCAGTGTTGGGGTAAGTTCACCACTGATCTAAAATATACAATTCTGCATATGACTATATTATTCACAAGTTATAATACTTCAATGCTGAAGATAAATTAATAAATACCATTGGTGGCATGAAATACATGAATTACAAGGGTTGAAATACATGGATTGCAGTCACTTCATCATCTGGTGTCAAAGCAAAAAGCATCGTGCCTTTCTTCATCACATCCTATTCCACTTTTGTCCTTATATATATTATGTCTGCTTTTGTGGCACGTGACATCCATTCAATTAAGTAATAGAACTCCACATGTGGTAAGTGCTCTGCTCAAGCTTTGCATCACAGCACAATGTGCCATGTATTAGTAAACTAGACAATGATCTGATTTACAATGTGTTATTACCCTAAATGTGAAAACACTGCTCATAAATTGCATTTTTTGTATCTGTCACTTAGTTGTCTACTGCTCTTACCTGACTTTAAAAACTGTAGGAATTACACAGTGAAAACAACTTGAAAGTTCACAGCATCCTGCAGATGAGGCATTGTAATGCACATCTTTGATTCTCTGCAGGATTCAGCAGACTGCAAATCTGTCAGGGCAGAGTCTGCAGGGAAACTGTACTTTTCAGCCATGTTTGTTGTATATAACCCACATTATATGATGCAATAAGATATAAAATTGTCAGAATAGCCCAGAGTTGTTCTCTCTCGCTTAAAATTATATGTGCAAAGACAAGAAGACTGAAATAGAGTTTGTATGTTTGGGAGCTGAAATCATATTGTCAGCATGAAGCATAAATTTTAAACCATCAGCTGTCATGGCTGATCTTTTACAGGTGCTGAACAGTAAGCATTTGTGTTAAAATAACATCACATAATATATCAGCTCTGGTAAGTGTTGGTCCATGCTTTTATCTAGACATAGTAAACAGAAAAAAGAAATAAGCATACAGCATTGTGAACACTCAAAAGTAGATACAACTTTAAATAAATGCTTGAAAATAAAACCTTAATAATACTGACTTCAGTAAATCAATGAAGAGAACTCTACAGATCCTGGACAGATGGTATTGTCCCACAACATTTCTTCAGAAAGTACACCAGCACAGCAACATCTCCAGATTTTGGGCAATGCGCATTGGGATATAATCATCAATCCAGCTTTAATTCAGATTTCCCTCCTCTCCCAGCTTCTGTCCACAACGCCTGTCTTAAGGGTTTTATAGGTAGGATTATCTCTCACCTTCCCTGGAAACCTCTCAAACAGTAAAGCCTGCAGAACCATGAGAGCTACCCTTTGGTAGGGTGAGCTATTCATGAGAAGAAATGAGCAACTGAGCAACATTGGGTGGGATCGATAAGAAATGCTTGGTCCAACCTTGCTGCAGCCAGAATGGCTGTATCTGGCCATGTCTTTATTTAAACTGTAAACTAGTTGGACCAGGTGGGGTGCAGTTGTGTGGCTGGTACCAAGCAATGCTTTGAGAGGACAAGAGTTTCAATTAAAACAATCAGCAAACCTGTCACTCCATGTTGTGTGTAAATAGCTCCAACTGCCCAGTAAAATGTCAAGAGGAAACATCTGACCCAACCAAGGTACATCACCGTTCAGAGTACTCATTAGGTGAACCAGCACTGTTCTGGTTTGATGCTCTTTCCAGAAGTGACGGCAACACCACAGTGCAACCTTCAGAAACTGCCCTCATGCACCACCCAGCCGGGCCATGGAGCAGAGCCACTCAGGAAGAAACATTTCCAGCTACTGTCAGAAAAAGAACTTAAACTTGAAATAATAGGAAGCAGATAACTAAACAGATCATTAGAGGTGCCCAGCTTGTTGACAGGTGATACAGCTTGGGGAGATATGTGTAAAACACACACAAGTGTGACAGTGGGTTGGCTTTAGAGGAGTTAACATATGTTGCATGTCAAATAATGAGACAGGAAACAATGAAGATTATATTGAGAATTTAATTAAAATAAGTATATGTTCTTTAAAAATGTATTCTTACACAATGGCAACCATGCTCCAGCACATAGCTAAGCTTCATATTAAGTGTTAGTAAGTTCTCTTCACAGGGTAGGTAGACAAAACAATCCTCTTCCCGCTTGGGACCAAGGACAACCCTAACAAGCTTCAGGCCCAAAAAGCATAAACAAGGGGAACTGAAGAGAGCAAACAAGGAGGATTGGACGTCATGACCTGAAGCTGTAATTGGACAATTGACCCCAATATGCAAAAGGACCTAAACTTATAAAAGTATAAAAACTCATGACCAGGATGCATCTTGAATCCATCCTGATTGTAGCCCTGGCCAGGGTCTCATACTGCACAAGGTGTATCCTTTTAAAGCCTTCCAATAAATACCTATTTTATTCTTTTAAGTCTGTCTAGTCTCTGTTCCAGATCAGCCTCTCTAGGCATCACTCCCTCCCACAGAAATTTCCCATCTCATTAGTACAGTAAATAATTTATACTACATCAGTAATGCAAAATTACAACCCAAGAAATGTAGAGATTTTCTTTTGGTGCTAACTTCTCACTCTTTTAAAATATTTACCCGTGAATTCAATGTTCGTCAAAATTGCTGGAAGTCCTTTTATACACAGGTCAGGCAGCCTGGCTGCAGGACTGGAGTAATCCAGGAGTTTCTCTCACTTTGACCAGGTGTAAGGAATAGCCACAGGAGTGGTTGCTTATCAGGTTAGCTAGGACAAGTGCTTATATTTGCTTTGCTGAGCACCTTTACATTGTTTTAGATTAAAGAATTGCAAACTTTCTCATCATTTAAGAACTAACTTCTTATTTAAAAGAAAGCAATGGTTATTTGGCTGTTTTTATAATGAGACCAAGGTTTAGATCGAACTGACTGGTGTCTGTAACAGGAAAACCAAAGGATGGCGAGTAAGGCCAAGTGGGTGATTTCCTACTTTAATTTAGTCCCTGGAAATGGGTTTCTTCACAAGAGTGAAGAAAACAGATTAGTATTTGGAGATCCCCTTCAATCCCATTGAAGATGAAGCTGTGTCAGCTGCACAGGTTGCTGGCCCTAGGCCCATCTGCCAGTCTCACTGCTAGCAGCCCACCAGCTCCTCCAGCTTGCTGGCAGAAGGGTTTGTGTGGCCATCTCCCCAGCATCCCTGGCAGAACCAGCCAGGTTAGCCAATACTGATTATTTCAGCTCTCAGGGTTATTTGGCACATTTTTACTGAGGTGGGGTTGGGTGCAATTACAACAGCAAGGCATCGGCAGTGCTGTGGCAGAGGCAGCCCTTACATCAGCAAAGAGAGGGTTACAGGGAGCTGGGGCTGCCTGGAGGCATCACCTCCTCATCGGGCCCCAGAGCACCTGGGAAGGGTGCACAGACACCAGGTGAATCTCACTGGGGGAGCCCAGTTCAAACTAATTACTTCACAGGCAATCAAACAATCATCAGCTGATAACCGCTTTTGGATATCTTGGATCTGACTGATTCACACAAGAGACCAGAGCTGAAACTCTCTGTAGTCAATAATCAAAGCTCTGAGCCAGCTAATTCCCTTCTGTTAACACTGCCTACGCGTGCACAAACACATGCACATGTTTTCTCTCTCTTTCCCCTTTGTCTGCCACCTTGAGCTGTAGCTGCAGTTCTGAGATGGGGCAGGGCGAGCACCCTGTAGTCTCTGCTATTACCCTGACATGCAGTCAGACCCACCTCTAGGTAGTAGGGCCTGGAACATCACTGATGGTAGCAAAATAAATGGTTGATGCCATATTTTTATAACCCAGGCAAATCAAAAGCAGCTCTATAGCGAAAAATCTCCTTACACCACATAGAGTCAATGAGAATAAGATACATTGGTAGGCTTACTCTTTTAAGATGCAGGCACAGGGGGTCTTGTGGATGTTTGCAGAGCAGACCACTTAGCATGAAAAGATTCTGTTCTGATTGCACAAGAAGAAATGGGCCATTCCTTACTTCCCTATGGCATTATGATTTCCAACCCTTATTGTCTATCACTTTCTGGGTAGTAAATTACTGCTTCTTTAGCAAAGATTCAGATCCACAGGCCTCCTTTTTAAACTTTCAACAGTGTATTGAGAATAAATCTTATAACAAAAGTTACACAGCGTAGTACCACACAAGTAACAATAGCATTACTTCCACATGGCCAAAAACTTCTAGAAAAATATTTTTTTTTAGAAGGATCCAAAATTCAGTCACAAAAAGTGAGAAGCAGACAACAGTTCTAACAAGAAAAGAGGGAACCTGGGAGATGACTATTGGAAGTCTCAGCTGTGGACAGAACAGGAAACAAGAATAGAGCTTCAGCTGCTAGGAAATTTCTATATATGAGGAACCTAGGTTCAATACCTCAGTAGTGGCAAAATCTTGTGTTGATTTTTTCCAGCTTCAGCTGAAGTTAATTAGAAAGCACTCAGACTTGCATCCCAAGTCCCCTGTCCAACAGAAACGAGCTAGAATGCCAGAAAAGCCAAGAAGGCAGGAAAATACAGTGTCTTTTCAGTCATACTAACAGGGCTAGCCCTATCACTGGCTTAAACCTAAAGAAAATCAGCTCGTATGATGGTTGCAATTGTCTGCACTGGAAAGGAACACAACAATCCCTGAGGTCACCCTCAACTCAGTATCATTTTATCTGTGCAAGATTAAATTGACTTACTTTGAGTCTGTGACTCATAAAAGCATGTTGCTATAGCTTTTCAGGATGAAGGGCAACAGGTTTGATTCTGCTTAATTAAAAGTAACCAGAAGACTTACATAGACTCGTACAGGAGTAAGATAGCCCTAAGTTACTAAACCAAACAGGTATTACAACACTTGTAAAAGAGAAAAAAAGTTATTTTTCCAAGGAAACAGCTAAAATAGCAATAAAAACATACAAAAATTTACCAGCAGGTTTTGTTAAATAGAAAGCATTTCTTTGTTTAAGTATGTATGCATCAATTTCCAGCAACTTTTCCAGAAGCATTTAAGTAACATAGGAACTTGATCATTACGTGTTTTTGAAAAATTCTTATTCTAAATCAGATTGCATAAAAATCTGTGAAAATTTCAAGGGATGGACAGACCGATGTCCAAATCAGGTGGTTTTTTTTTTGCATTCCTTGCTTGTAACTTCTCCCTCTGTTAGCTGCCTTTTATGCACTCACTTTTTTGGGAAATAAAAAAAAAAGGGAATGAAAAAAGCAGTACTCAGACATGCAACCTGGTTCAAAGCTCTGGTGGGTAGCAGGGAAATACTTTAGAGACCAGGGAAATGAATTCAAGATGAGTGAAAATGGTCTTTGGTTCTGCTCTGCTACCTTTTACTGAAGATTCACTGCAGAGACGTGAATCATCTCCATCCACGCTGTGCTTTGCTTCTTGCAGGCATTTTTCACAGATCCCTCCTGCTTCTTTTGTCTCCCAGAGTCAGACACGCTGATTTACCATTGGTCACTGTGGCATTAAGGGTTTACTACCAGTTAGAGCAAGTGTGAAGGAAAAGGAACCTGCTGCAAAATAAATAAATAACATAAGGGCAGATGCTTTATAATAAGGAATAACAATTAGGTAATAAAGATAGGGAAAAATAAGAAAGCACATCTTCTGTTCACTTGGCTTACAGCAAAAACCAACATTTTTTACTTTAGATCAACTAAAGTCTCTGCTTAAAGTAAACCAAGAATGCAGTTAGATTCAGGCAGCTGGGCTCTTTGTCTTTTTAGAAAGAAATCTCCTTCCCAGCCAGAATGAACAATTAAATAGAAATAGGGTAAAAAAATATTTTTGATGAACGCATTAATAATCAAACAGATGTAATTGTACAAGACACTAATGGAAACCATTGTTCACAGAAGAAGACAAACATCAGCATGATAAAATGCTGGTTTTATAGGGTATATGAAACTTCAGCTCTCTTCTCTAAGTTATCCCCGCAAAAAGAAAAATAAAGATCACGTATTAAATATAATAACTGCGATTCTATTTAGAAAATCAAAATCACTATTTTTTAGAGAATTCAAAAAACCTAGGAGTGGTACTTGCAGTCTTAAATTTTATGTCTTTCCTCAGGGACTGTAAATAGTTCTTGTGTTTATGATAAAAGAGATAGAAGAAAAAAATGAGGAATATATAGGAAAAAATATGCATATTTTGAAGTATTGTATTTTACCTGAAAAGGAGTTTTGTCTTCTTCATTTATATATAATAATCCAGAGATCCCATATGTTATTAAATTTTAGTGTTAATAGTATGCTAAGAAAAGCACGTGCCACTAAATTACTATATACACTATAATACAGAAGAGAACCAAATCACATTTAAAGATCCCCTCATTTTTTCTCCAATACTTTGTACTTATTTTTAAATTCTTAGATGTGTCTTTGAGGTCTTCTAAACTCTCAAAAAATACTTCAGCCAAACACAGAATACACAAGGGCCTGAGCACTGAGTAAAATAAATATACTCAAAATTAAAAAAAAATTTTTTACTTAAAAGTAAAAAAAAAAAAATTAAAACCCAAACTGGACCAAATATAGCAAATTATTTCTGAGACTTTTAAAAATTCTGTTGGATAATAAAACTAAAACTATAGATGATACCATGATTCGTTCCAACAAACATCATATTAATGGACTTTGTGATTGTGTTTAAAACATTTTCTGATTTTTTTAAGTATAGAAGTACCAAGGGTCAGTGCTCATTTGTCATTAGTAAGATGGCTGTTATTTTCAGGGCAACTCATTGTGCCTGGGATGATTTTGGAGCATATTTCACAAAAGATATTCCCCAAATTGTGTGAAAAGTGAAGAAATGTTGGATGTATGAAAGCAGCATTGTTTCCTTAGAGCTTTTATCACTCATGGTTTGGACCCAAGGATTTACTTTATTCTCTCCCTAAATTAGGTGATGTTGTGAGTTGGCACTGGCCCACTGCCAGGCACCCATGAAAGCCACTCCCTCCCCTCTGCAGCTGGTCAGAGGAGAGAAAATTTAATGAAGTGTTCACGAATTGAGATAAGGCCCAGGAGAGAGATCACTCTCCAAATGCCATCACAGGCAAAACAGGCTCAACTTAGAGATATAAAGTGAATTTATTACTAACAAAATCAAAGCAGGACAATAAGAAGTAAAATAAGCCCTTAAAAACACCTTTCCCCCATCCCTCCCTCCTTCCAGCTTTACTTCCTCCCCCCCGCCCCCCCCCCATCAGTGCAGGGAGATGGGAATGGGGGTCATGGTCAGTTCATCCAGAACCAGTGGCTACTCCCACTGCTCAGGGAGAGGAGTCCTTCCCCTGCTGCACTGTAGGGTCTCTCCCACAGGAGACAGTTCATTAACTTCTCTGCCCTCTATACAGGGGTCTCCCACAGGGTCACAGCCTCCTCCAGGCATCCACCTGCTCCAGTGCGAGTCCCCCCCACGGGCTGTGGGTGGATCTCTGCATCCCTGTGGATCCCCATGGGCTGCAGGGGCACAGCTGCCTCATCATGGTCTCACCACAGCCTGCAGAGGAACCTCAGCTCTGGAGCTTGGAGCACCTCCTGCCCCTCCTTCTGCGCTGACCTTGGTGTCTGCAGAGCTGTTCTGATCACATGTTCTCACTCTGCTCTTCTCTGCTGAAATTAAAACTGTGCAACAACCTTGGTTTTGATTCTTTCTTAACTATATTATCACAGAGGCGTTACCAACATCTCTTATTGGCCAGTCCTTGGCCAGCAGCACACCGGTCTTCAGAGCCATCAGGGATTGGCTCTGCCAGACATTGTGAAAGGTTCCAGCAGCTTCTCACAGAAGCCACCTCTGTGGCTCCACATGTTACCAAAAACAGGCCATGCAAACCCAATACAGGAGAAAGAAACCACTTTCTTTATATAAATCTAAGAGATCTCTGAGATGTTGCACTGAAAGACAGTAACTTTTCTTGCTTTTAGACCAATCTCTGGTACAGTCTGGGCATAGGCATGATTCAAGACACCATCAGCCAGATCAGCCAGCCAGAAATTTTTGAGGCAGCCTCTCCATTTCAGAGCATGAGAGACTTCTTTTTTTTTTTTTTTTTTTTTTTTAAATCATCACAGACAAGCTGCTTTATGCAGATGCTCTCATGACCAAAGAACAGTCCTGGAATCTTCCCCTTTAGTAGTACAACCATGGCCAGAGGCCCCCATACATCACAGACAAGCCTTTCCTTCGAGACATCCCTCCTGGGAAGAGAGCTTGTGCTGTTCCTCCCAGTAACTGCTCACTTCTTTTTTCCTGTGGAGTACAGGAACTCTTGCTGAAGGCTACCACTCCAGGTTCTGTTGTGGAGACAGATCTGAGCCTCTTGTTCAGCCATGGAATATATTGCTCTTATTTTAGATAATTTTCAAATTATTTCCTAACAGCAGGAAAAGTAGAGGATGGAGACTGCAACACATGGTACGTGTATATTCACTTTCGATCCCCAGGACCCCCTTTGCAAATGAGATCTTGTACTTTATAGAGCTTAGTTTTCCCAGTAGTAAAATATTTAAATGGATAACCACATTTAAGCTACTCCTGGGGAAGAGCCAATTTAAGAAAAATCATCAAGGAATTCACTGTAAATGAGATGCTGTCTCTCCAAAGACTCTGTTCCTTGCCATCATGGTGACAGGCTTGGGATTGGCTCCTAACAGAGAATACCATAAAGTTGGGAACTTGCCCATTAAAACTTAAATTAAGATGGTTGAAACTATATAGACAAAAAGGGGTCTTCCCCCCAGTTTTTCGCCAGAAAACTCCCCCAAAACAACCCTATGTACCTTTCTCAGCAAATAAAAACAGTAACCATGTTATAAATATCGACTACAAGGTATACAGCAAGGTGATTAAGGTGCAATTCTTTGGGGCAGTTAGGTACTACAAGGGATTCTTATGGATTCTGTATTGCACTTCAGCCACAGAAAGGTGGCTGATACCCCAGGCCTGTCCATATTTCAGAGGCATCTGGACAGTTCCTTTAACTACATGTTTAACTGTCTGTCAGCCCTGAAGCCCCCAGGCAGTTGGACTAAATGATCTTTGTAGATCCCTTCAACTGAAATATTCTATCCTACATCTAATTTTCTTTTTATAATTTTTATTAGACAGGCTATTGCAATGCTGTTATTATCATGTATGTATTTATACTCCTGTTGAAGTCAGCAGTGAAACTACTATTGATTCATTATCTGGAATTCTGGGATATCAGCTTTAAGATGTGTTTTGCATCCACAGTTGGGTCTATTCACAGGTGTTCACAGGCATTAAAACTTAAAAATCTACTGCGCAACAAAAACTTAAACCTAGTATTCACACAGAATTTTTAAAGGACACTACCTAATCTGGTCAGGATCAGTCTATTTAGCTGCTTGAATTGTTACAAAGCAGAGGAAAATACTGCTCAACAGAACACAAAAAATACTTTTAAGGAGTAACTTGGCTTTTTGTCTTGGGAGAACAAATGTAATGCTCATGGAGCAGTACCTAGAAACAATCAACTTTTACTGATGGACAGAAGAGTTTCTCTCAGTGGTCAAGCACACCCACAATTGTAAAATATGTCTAGCCTGGAAAGTGAACTGATGTATAAATATCTCTTAGGAACACACAGAAAACTCTCAGCTACAAGATGGATTTTGTGACCTCTGTAGGTGTTGCCCATCCTGTGGATACTCCAGCTTCCTCTTACTCAGTGCACACATGCATGTGTTACCCAAAAAATGAGAGTGCTATCTACTGCAATGGTGAGGTGCCTCAAATTAGCCCAATGGCTTAACTTCCTCTTCTGGTTGTTCTAAATTCAAAAGTCACCCACAATGAACATGTTTATTTTTGATGGGTTTGGTAGTCATTACTATTGCATTCATCAACTGGAGGCATTTCGAGGGCGCTGAAGTGTATTAAATTGAAACAAGTTAAATCAGCAGTCATGTCTGGAATTATTCCTTTTAACTTTCTTTATTGAACTAGTTGGCCTTGATGTCTTTCAATCACCTGAATAGTACTTCATTGGGATTTCTAATTTATGCCACTATTCTGCTAACAGCCAACCATAAATGATCAGGGCTAATTTCCATCTGTAGACACTTGAGCAATACTCCTTTATTCTTTATTGTTTGCTCTTCAAAGAGTGAAGGTGCTTTTACAGTGGTTTGCTAATGCTGGAAGCTTGCTAGCCTTACTACAATTTTCAGTAGTGTTCATGTGAAGAAGAGTTGGGTATAGCAAACAAATGTATGCCAAACTGGCTACAGGTCTATGCAGAAGGTCCACAGAGATGAGAAAGAAACTTGTAGGACAATTGTAAGTAGTTCAAGGAATCCATTATTTTTGCACTTTTGAGATTTTGCTTACAGCTCCCTTATTTACCAAACAGAAATCCCATTTGGTACAAGCAGAACTTCAAAAAGTAGAGGTCCTATTTGGCTCCTAGAAATAACATCTTTCCTTCTTTGGCAACTACTGACCTGCTGGTACTAGTGTCAGGAAGAGGTATTAATTATATTGCCACTTTTAATCACATCAAGGGAGAGGTCAAACCTTAAATAGCACCATAAACAGCTTTACACAAATCAAAGCCTCCCTCTTTTAGAACCTGTTAAAAACTTTAAGTAACAAATTCACAAATTCTGTTTTGTTTTGTTGTGGTGGGAACTTGGGAATTTTGCTGTATCACTGCAAATTATCTGAAAATCGAAAGAACACAATTTACATCTAGAGTAGAGTGCTTGTCTACTGGCATACTGTGACAGCTAAGGATTCACCAGCCTGGCCAAAGTCAAGAGCCATCCCTGGAATTTAAGAACCTTTTTGAAGTTGCCATTTGACTGACCTTTCTTGTCTTCTTAATGTCACGCGAGCCAGTGAACTGAAGAGTAAAGTTCAGCTAAATCCAAAACTGTGCTAAGAGCACTACACACACACTTCCTTCAATTTGCTTTTCTTCCTGTCGAGCATGACGAATTAATAGAGCCCTCTGAAGTTTACTGATGCAAAGCACTCAGACTTTTCCAAATTCAAATAACAGTATTCTTCTCTAGATCTTGCTAACGCTTTTAAGAGATTACGAAATTACCACCCTTCTGGTTTCTCTGAAATAAAGGTAAAACCAATTCAGAAATACACTTCTTAGCTCTCTATGCCAAAGCCATTCAGGCTCTCCTGCCAATCACCGAGGGCTTATTTCAAGACCTCCCACATCACATAGATTATAATCACAGCTTATTTCTTGTCCAATATGGTAATTGCAGACACAGAACTGCAGATACTGACTGGTAGAAACAACCGTTCTATATGTACCAGTCTGGGAGGACACAAACTGTCCTGAGTACAGAAACTGTCAGCCTAGTTGTCAGCATTACATTATGCCCAGTAAGCCTTGTATTGCAAACACTGTTTTTTTTTCACTGGTTATGTCTTCTGAAGTATCCTTTAAAGGATAAAGTCAATATGATTAAGGCTAGAGAAATTAGATACTCATCTACTGTTTCATCGGGACAAGACAGCCAGATACTGGACTAAACTACACAAACCCCTAAAAATTAACTCTCAGTCTACAGTATTTTTTTTCTGATATTCTTCTGATTCAGACATTTTAGGAGTTCTGCAGTATGAAAACTGTTTTTTTTGTTATTTTTTTCCCTTTACAGGCAGGTTCGCAGATACATGGAAAATGTGATCAAATTTACTGACTACCCCACGGAAATCTGTTCTTTTGACAATTCAGCCCAGGCTAAAGTTTACAGTCACCAAAGCTGCAGAAGGCTTTACTCAAAGCTCATAGACCAGTTTTTTAAAAGAGAGTTAACACTTAGTACTTCCTTTCATGTTTCCTTCCCTGCATAAGTCTAAGTCCTAAATGCTGCCAGATACACAAGTGTGCTAAACTTTTTATCTTGCAACTCTGCTTTTACTCAAGCTTGTTTAGCTCATGGTCCATCAGGACCCTTAGCTCTCTTAACCAGAGCTGTTCCCCACACTGTGCTGGAGTTGTTCTTCCTTTCCAGGTGCATACAGGCCTTTGCTTTTATCTTGATTGAGCTTCAGAAGGTTCCCATCTACAAGATCAATGAAAGTTCAAAAAAAACCTAACTCAGGAATACCAGTATACATTTTCTTTATTCCTTGCTTCTGGTTAAGCTCTTGCCAATGTTGCATGCTCTTTCATTTTTCATAATTAATTTAAATTATAAATTTCTAATTTGGCTAAATTTAAAAAGAAAAAAACCAAACCTTTAAAATGAGACTCAAGGACCTGTTAGTCCAAAATTGTATTTCAAACAAAATCATTTCCTTATTTATAAACTTGTTCACAGCTACAGTGACCTTACGCTAAAATTCCTGCTTAAAGGGGATGGAATAATTATGAGCCAATTACCTGTACACAAAGAAAAGCAATACCAAAACCATTATGGTTCTATTGGAGTTATTTAAATAATTTCATTATAAGGAAAACAAACATTCAAGCAAACTTTCCCCCTTTACTTTTCAGTTTTGTTGCACTGATTTAAACAAGTTAAAACAGGAGATCACCAAAAGGTTGCATCGTAAAATTGTGTTTTGACATGTTTGGGTCTTTAGTAAAACCATCTGAAGTTCTACCTTTTTATTTCTGCTTCATGCTGCTTTTATCTGTCCACACTTGGGTATTTGGACTTGAAATTGAATTTTTCTATGGTTTTGGAGAGGACAGGGCATATTCAGGATTCAGGACAGGAGATTCAGTCAAGAGCATTGGTCAGATATTTTGTTCCAGTTAAAGAACCTCCATTATACAGGAACCAAAATACAGTGAAATATTAATGTCACCACACGAATGTTCTGATTTTTGAATGAAAGATCCATATGCCATCCTCTCCCACTCTGAAATTACTTTAACCCCAACCTATCAAAAAAAAACCCAAACCAAAAAAACACACTTGTCCATAAAAATGTAACCATTTTAATGGGAGTTAATGAAAAGTTCCATCTCCAACTTAATCTGCTGATCTACCCCCGATACAATACATATGTTTGCAAAACCTCAAAATGAACAAAACCAGAAACTCATATCTCAGCCACGGTGGGAATTGTAACCTATAGTAGGTATATAGGTATATATAGGTATATATATAGTATATAGTTCTATCCTACTGGATAGGAGTAATTATTCCTCCCATTGGAAAAGTGGTATCTGTCACCTTCAGAAGGTGTACACTCTACGTTTTCAGGAGAGATCTCAAGGTTCAGAATAACAAAAGTTCATCCTGGGTTTACGTTTCCCCAGTAATTGCTGTTCTGGGCTGTTATCAAACATCTCAAGAAGAGCTCACAGAGCAGAGACCTTGTTTCTCTGTGTCCTCCTTGCTGACTCCAGCCAATGAGGAGAAGCTGTCCAAAGGAAGAACTGCGCGTAAGTTGGTGGATTTAGTAGTATTGTAGTTGACCCAAAAACTAAGTTGTAGACAATTCAGATTGGTTGCTCAGTATTAGCAAACTTCAATGACAACAATTTCTCTCTAGTTCTCTTTATAGAAAGATAAGAGCACCAATCTCTCTCATGTGAAAGGAAAATCATTCTCATTTGAAAGACACATGAAACAATAGTGATAAACACCACTGGAGAGACCCAGTGGACTAATAATTGTCTCTCCATAACAAGACTTGGCTAGCCAGCAATAAGTGAGACGTTAAGTGAGCATGTAACAGGAAAAGTATTCAATAGCTACTACACATGCATACATTACTGGAGTGTCCACAGATTGGTAAAAAATGGCCATGCCTGTGTATTTGAACACTCTTATCAGGATGGACATACACACAAAAGCCAAGTTAAAACTGTACAGACAACCTTAATTATGATTTTTCCTGACTTTGAAATTAAAAATGCAGATCCAGATTAAAACACCATGATTAAGATTGTAATGTCATTTGGCAGTGATACCATGAAAAAATGGGCATTATGATACAAAGTGAACTTGATCTTAGCAGAAAAGAGAATCATAACACAACACATTTGTGTCATTGTATTTTTTGTCATCATAAAGCTAGATGAAGCAACAGTAAATACTGAAATTTAATAAAAATTGTTAATAGAGAAACCATCTTGCAAAAACCAGCAACATCTATACATCTGCTTTTTCAGTTAATTATTGCTTTTCAAACTATGTTTTCATTGCTTATCTATTCCACTTAGATGAGTGCCCTCTGGTCTCCTAGTCAATCCATTCTTGTTTCCTGCATTATGTACCTAAGTTTTTGGTGAAAGGGAGAGTCAACACACAGATTTTTTTCAAAACTTTATGAAACAAAAACATATTGCTTGATGCACCAGATTTGTTTCCCAAACCTGACTTGAATTATTCACCAAGTTCAACTGCTCATTCAGTACGACACAGTCTAAGTATTGATTGAAAACCTATACGCTGTGGTGGTTTAACCTGATTGGCCAATGTGTAATATTGACACTTGATTAAGCCAATGAAAGACATTGGTACGCATTTGTGAATACACATTTTAAATGCGAACCGGGGAAAATTCCTTCTTCTGGTTTCCGGTGGGAGAAGAGGTAACATGCGGGCCCAGCGGGCTCTCTCGGGCCGGGCAGGGCTGGGCCGGGCTGGGCTTTGTCTTGGCTGCAGCCCTGGCCTGGACCAGGCCGGCGAGAAGGACAGAGGCTGCAGGGCCCTGGGAGCAGCCGGGCCAAACCGGGCTCAGCTCCGCCGAACCATGCGGCCTCAGGCCGGGGAGAATCGAAACTGGACCCGGCTCCACCGAGCCATGCGGCCTCGGGCCGGGGAGAATTGAACTGGACCCGGCTCCGCTGAGCCATGCGGCCTCGGGCC
>WAAG01084284.1:105253-124639 GCA_013390105.1 Tichodroma muraria | reverse complement strand
TGATGAAGACTGATGAGCTGAACTGGCTTTTGCCTGTTACTCAGCTCCATTTGTTCTTTGTCTCTGCGCATGCCAGTCAGCAGAAGGAAAACATTTCCCAGCAGTGATAAGGAGATACTCTTCCAGGCATTTTTATTTGCTCAGCCCTCAATAATCATCACACCCTTTAGAGATGGGGCTGCAATTTCCATCTGTGCAATTCCCAGCATCTCCTGGGACTCTGGAAGCTGTGCTTACCAGGTGAGGATAGGGAGAAGTCTTCTCTTCCAGTGAGGCTTGCAGATCCAAACTGCTGAGCAGGGCGTTGCTGGAAGGGACCATGTTTTCCCAGCCAGCCAGGCAATGCTGTGAAAAAAGATAGGAATGCTTTACCCTTTTTTATCTATTGTGGCCTGATGTTATTTAGAACTAGCTTCTGCAAAGGAAGTAATTAACCTATTATTTTTTGAGAAGTTTTATATGACTAACAGGAAATAAATGAAATCTCAGATAAAGAACTACACAGCTGTCCCCTCTTCCACTTTCCTAAACTGAGCTCCCACTTTGTGAACTCAAGCACCTGACCCCTCTGAACCTGTCTCAACTGACTCATCCAGTTCCCTCAACCTCAAAACTAAGCTTCCTCCCACCTCCTGCCTGGAAATGTCTAAGTCTGGGCTAGGTTAGATTAACAACACTGCCTGCAGCATTTACTACTGGCTGGAATACAGGACCAGCAATACAACAGTATTAAAACTACATTAGTAGTTTTAAATCCACCCTTGCCACTACTGATTTTGTGAATACTTCATAGACACTCGTCTTTCAGACTCCTTAACATCCGTGGAAACAAACACAGGCACTCTTAGCTATGGTTCATCGTGTTGAGAGGTCAATGCTTGAAACAAGTCAGCCAAATCTGCCTCAAAAAGATACAGCTCCACATGGCATTTTCTTTTGTGCAGTGTAAAGCATTGCAATTATGTCATAGACTATGTCACACAAAGCACGAACTCGAAACACACCAAAGGATATTCTGGTTATCTCACTGACACATATCAGAAAATTTAGTGGCAACTCTGCCAAGGGAAGGAGTCCCAGATTCTCCTTCCTTCTCGCTATAAAGCAAGGAGCAGCTGGGGTTGTGCTATCAACAGGAAGAGAGCAACTTACCGAAGGCAGCGCTAGATCATCCGCTGGCTCAAAGCTCCTCCTGCGATGGGCTTTGTACTTGTAGGCTGGCAAGAGGGCAGACCTGGGAATGCTGACCCTGGAACCACACAAGGGAAATAACTGCCCACACCTCTGCCAAGGCACAGGGAATCTGCATGCCTTCCCACTCAGAATCCAAGGGTCTAACCCCCAAGTGAACCATTCTGGACTAGGGGAGTAGACACTTTACATGTACCTTAAGATTCTGGACCAAATTCAAACAAAACATGCACTTCTCCAAGGCTGTTCATGCTTATAGAAAAGATCAGAAAGGAGTTTTTAAGCAAGAGATCTCTGCCTTGAAAACAGTAACCTTCTACAGAACTGTTGTGACACTCTTTTCTCCCTCACTTGATCAGATTTTCCTTCCCTATAGTTTCCTTGAGTTGTGCATATTACAAAGCAGTAATTCTTATTTACCTGACATAGGCTGGCTCTTCCAGTGTCCCTGGGGGCTGGTGGGTACGTGGGATCTTACACACAGGGCAGGCAGATTCTGAATGCACGGGGATGGTGAAGAGGCGCTGGTTCAGTCGGTAACAGTAAACACCTGCACAGAGCAACAAACCTTCATTGCAGTTCTTGCTTGTCACAAGGCCCCTGAACCCAGCCAAAAAAGCTGTATTCTACCATAGTGCCACACCTGCTTTCTATAAAAAGAGCTGCTTTTCCTGAAATATCTTATACGTTTCCTGTCCCCAAGTAAGTTCCTAAAAAGCAAAACCAAAACTTCAACCTCTTCAATTTAGTAACAGAACATTAGCCAATTACAAGAAACCCTGACAAATTAAAATGACACTGAGAGGATCCCTAGAAGACTCGAGTATCTTTGGAGGAGGAAGTTGAATCTGACTGAAAAGCTGCAGCTGAAAATAACACATTCTTGCTACTCTTGCAGGATGTGGTGTTCTCTCAGGATGACAGGTAAAGACTGCTTAGTTGTTTATTCACAGAAATTACATTAGGAAGAAATATGATCTTACATTTATGAGAACCAGTTATCAAATCCAGTTCTTGTTCAGGACCTGTGAAATCCAGAGCCTTGGACCTAAAGAAACACACAAGAAAATCAGTTAGTGACAGAAGGGCTGGCCCTCTGAACAGCACTGCCTTTTCCAAGCACACATGACTGGGAGGTAAAAAAGACCCTCAAAGCCACGCTTGCAATATCCTGCTCCAGTCAGACTATGGCTCTCAGTACTACAGGGATTACTAAGGGAGTGAACATTGCTGCTTCAGCCCTTCCCCATTCCCACTTACTCCAGGTGCTGCTGATGAATACAGCTTTCTCTGTTGGACTGTCGGAACTCCTGCAGCTCAGCAAAGTATTGCTCAGATTTTTCTGTTACTGAAGACTTTGTATCAAGGAGCCCTGAGAACACCAAGGAAAGAGAAAAGTCCAGTGATTTACAAAATTTGGGAAAGTACCAAAGCAAGCCTCACAAGATACAGTCAAAACAATGATGAGAAGGGCAGAACATCATGTCAAGCCAGAGATTTACTGTGTGGTTTGGGTCCCTTATTGCATTAATTCATTCCAGGTATTTGGTATCCCTTCTGATCCCACTTGGCTTTGCTATTTGCTGTCTGGATTCCCATACCACTGCCACTTCACCACTCCAGGCAAGCACAGGTCACCTCTAGTCTGGAGAGGGGCCTCAGACAAAGCTGCAGCCCCTTTTCTGAGACCTGCTCCATTGGCCCTAGGACATCAGTTCCATCACACCTCAAAGGGGTCATTAACTGTTTTAATATCACCACATCACACCGAAAGCTTTGCTTCAGAGCTAGGATTCACCTGCAATCCAGTCATAGCCCAGTAAAGGATGGGCAGACCAGCTGCTGACAGGTATGGCATCTTCTTCAGGGTCAGGCTGAAAAGTCACATGACAAGCTTCCTTCTGAAAGAAAACAATCCATAAAGACGTCCCAATTATCTGACAGGACATTCAAAGGTACAGCTGAGGAGACAACTGGCAGCTGTTCAGATGGTACAGCTGTAGTTTAGTTTGGGACTAGATTCTATCTATGCCTCTACCAGTCATTTGCTCACCAGTCCTCTGTCTTGTCAATAAATAAAACAGAAAGAGGAGGCAGGGACTTACCCAAGTAAGGCAGGATTTTTCAGAGCTTTAAACAAAATGCTGAGCTGCATCACACATCCCCAAAGATATCAGGCAACCTGTGCTGCCTGGTGGATGATCACAGCCAGGGTCTGCCCCTCATGACTAAGGAGACAACTGTGGAACAGCAGCACTGCACCTGCCTGTTCTCCCTCAGCATGTGGATGACATGCGCAAAAAACAGGAACAGTGAAGTGTCACGGATTTCTGGTCTTTCAGTTCACTGGCTAAGGAAAGCAGGGCCTGAACAAACTGCCAACAGCCCCTGGCTGCTATAGCTGGGAACAGTTCTGACCTCAACCTCCAATTTACATAGTGGGAACAGGGCAGGTAACATTCTCCTGGCCCTTCCTCCCCATCATTCTGTTGACTTAGGAAAATAAGAAAAGCATTGGTTTAACGTTTACCTTTAACTCTTTAGACCGAGATGTCAGCAAAACTGATTTAGGGATATGGGGCTCTCTGATGACCACATGCTGCTCACTGGTCTCGTTATTTTGCACTCTGCTCAGTGATGGCCCTGGATGACTTTTCTCATGGAAACCATGCAGCAGAGCAGACTGTTTTCTGTTCTCTCCATGTCCCAGGACAAAGGATTCTTTCGCTGGGCTTCCTTGAGCACGGCCATCCCCATCCACTCTGGAGATTTCTCTGCCACACTTAATGACTGCAGACACTGGAGCAACATTCTGCTCTTTCCCAGGCAAGTTGGAATCGAAACCTGCTTCCTTCTGTGTCTTCGCTTGTTGCTGTACCCCTCTGTCACTGCTGAGTTTAAGAGATGAACTGAGGGCTGGGCCAGCTCTGGATTCCACAGACACCATTATTCCAGGGTCAGCTGTAGACTTTACTGCATTGACCTGATTTTCCTTCTGTAAGGACAGAGACTCTTAACACATAGCATCAGTCAGACTACAAATACTTTTCGTAAGAACATTTCATTCACTAAATAACCTCTCATTCTAGTCTGTTCACTCCTTTAAACTCCTGCGGGGGAAAAAGAAAAATCCTTATGTTCTGGAGAGTGTAAGAAAGAGATCCACTTCCAGCTAAATGCAGCTTTTCCCAACTTGAGGAACCATTGAACTTTCAGCCCTTGTGCGTAGAAGAAACAAAAGGATTTTGTTCCACAATACTCATTCCTATCTTAGAAGAATAAACTTGCCTTTCTTAGGCAGGAACTGATCTCCAAATCCTTTACCAGGAGAACAGCCTGAGACCACAGAATAAACAATAACCAAAGGGCAGCTACATTTCTAACAGACTCCATATTCCAAATACCACTTTCTAAAAGCTCTTTCATGTTCATATCTCTACTTGACCACACCACACCATAGGCAGAGCTGCTGTCTGTCATAGAGGCCCATTTGTTTCCCTGAATTTCTAGCACATACCACTCTCCTGGGCAAGGGGACATATCTGTCAGCAGCTGAACTGCTATGAAGAGATGCTGGAAGGAGTTGCTTGCTAGGAAGTCCTTTTCTGATCTCTTCCTGCTTCATTCTCAGCCTTTGTAGAAGGTCCTGGTTGGCCTGGCGCAGCCTCTTCAGGAGCTCTAAGTCCATCCTACAAAAACATTTTAATGTAAAGCCAGAGGAAGAGTGAACTAAATAAATTCACCACGTTAAGTGAAGAAGTAGACACAGGTGAAATCACTTTCAGGGGACTTTTCCTAAAAGATACTTACAGCTGTTGAAATGTTGATTCTTGCTCCTGAGAAATAAGCCAGTCTCAAAACTCCTTATGCTCAGAACCAGCACCACTAGATGCTTCTCTCCCCTTGGATATACTGTCAAATATTTCACACTCAGAAACTGGGAGCTGACTTAACAAAGAAACTCTGACAGAGGAAATAGTAAACATGAAAAATTCACATCAAAAAGGTAAATAAGACACATTTGGTTTAGAGGCTGTTATTTAGGACATACTTATGCACTTCTGCTGTAATGCTCTTTTGAAGCATTGAAATTTATATTGTGATAACACCAGGATGTTCAAAAATTCAAAACGTAAGTAATTAATGTGAATGTATCTGCTACATCCAAAAGAAATAGAGTCAAAGCTGTCTTCCATGTTCCCCAGGCAGGAAGGCTCCAAAAGGCTCAACTATGACTCAGGACTACAGTTCAGGCAATTCCAATCCCACAAATTAATTAAATTAAATCCCACAAAGGGATGCCCTTTTATTAGAAGAGGGAGGTGAAAAGGAACTAATAAACAGATAGATAAATAAAGCCTAGTTTGACTGAAAGGCTGTCACACTGTTCAATATCTTTACAAGATCACAAGCTCCTCTAAATTTGCAGAAAGTGGATTTTTAAATAAAATAGCTGCAAACCATAAACCCAAACTCCCACATTGCTTTTCACTAGACTGATAAATAATGTTCTCAAGAAAACAATGTGTTTCTCTGGGAGCTTTTGTTCTAAAGGATCCCCAAAACCTTCCGCAAAGCTCATCTGATTTGTTTTTTCATCTGCTACCTTGCCAACTGGACACAAGGAATCAAATGCACGTGTGGTACAACAGCAGTGGGTGGAATCAAGAGCAGCACTAACAATTAACAAACTACAACGTCTCTTTGTTACAAAAAATAAGAGAGGTGAGCTACAGAACATAAAATAGAAATATCAGTGTTGAGGCACGAAATTTGAGACTATTTGAAAAAAACCCAGTAGTTCTCACAGCCTTCGCAGGACAAAACTAATAGCTTTGATGAGCATCCTCTCATCATTGCTCACCAGAAAACTAATACTCTGAAAATAACATCAGCCAAGGGACTTTTCTGGAAGGGTTTTACCAGATGAGGTCCACTCTTGGCTTAATCTACAAGTCCTTCATGCCCAACGCCGGGGGCTCAGCTTTATGAAACTGCGCTAATTTGAAACCTTTGTGAAAAGGAGCTTCGCCTCCCGCAGTCAGCAATAAACAACGGCCGTCTCGGGAGCTGCGGACTCTCCTCCCTGCGAGGAAGTCGTTCAACACTCCGCGCTGCTTCTGCACAGACGCGCAGGCTCGGCCCTCCCATGGTCACGAGGAGAACCAGAGCGTTGTAAAATTCGCCTTTCCTCTGCAAGAGGCCGGGGCAGCCGGCAGAGAANGGCCCGGCCCGGCCCGGCCCGGCCCGGCCGCGGGCTGCAGGAGGCGCGGGAGCCGCTCTGTCCCCGAGGTTCCGTGCGGGAAGGGACACGGTACCCCCAGCACCCCCATAGCCCAAAGGGAGTTATTTTGAAAACTTGTCATGGAAAATCTGCCCTTTTCTATCCCGTCCGATGTAACTTATTAGCTGAGGATATTGATGCACCAGTTTCAGACCATCAACTCAGTAGTCGCTCACTATTACTTCCTACAATATTCTCAAGAAATCATTGACTAAATACTGACAACTTTAGTGCAACTAAAACTTTCTATCGGTCAATTCAGTATCACTGGTGTCCTTGTTAATTTTCAAAGAACACAGAAAAAGGTCACTAGTGTCAAACATGCAATTCAGTACCACAAAGCAGCAAAGCTATACATAACTGATGTAAGCTGATATACTTACGCTGCAAGACTGTATCGCAACCTGCAGGACACATCAGGAGAAATGTTTTTCCAATTCATTTTTATTTTGATTTCCATTGTTTACAGCACTGTTACAGGACTAACTCATGCAAATTTATCACCTTAAATACAGCAGAGAGGAAAACTCACTGGTAAGAGTATTTCAAAGAGCTCCATCAACATAATGCAACAGGAAAAGTAAGTAGCAGCAATAAGATAAAAGTGCATTTAGCTGGCCTTCTTTAATGAGAATTTGGGGGAGACTGTTTTTGGAATTACCTGTTTTAAGGAATAGTTTAGCATTCTTTATGAAAACCAGAAGAGAACAAATTCCTCATGATAGTGTTCATTTCTCCACCACTCTCAATTAAAGAAGTACAGCTGTAATTTGTTTCAGAGGAATCCAGCTTATAGATCTGTCTGTTAAAAGTTTGATTCTTGATCACTTGGGCTTCCAGGACAAGGGTTCCACCCACACATGTTAGTAGTTTTACTTCTGAAAAAGTTCAAGTGTTTTTTTCCCCCCGTTCTGTAGGTTAGGCTTCAGCTCTGCATTAAGAATGCTGACAGCACCCGGGCCTGAGCAGCGTCAGACACGCACACAGCAGCAAGACACCGGGTTCTAAGAACCCATCAATCTCTTTTCCCTTCACAGATAAGACACTGGCTTAAAGACCAGCTCATTTATCAGATTTCCCCCAAAGGCCCGCTGAAGAGATGCTGACACTACCTCTTCAAAAGCTGACATTTCAGCATTTCAAGTAGTCATGAGCTGCTCAGCGATAGTACATCATCCTCTGCCTTGACCTGGAATTGACAGCATCCTTGTATATTAGGGATGTGCTTAATATTTTAACTCAATAGAACGGAACATAGCTTATTCTAACTGTGTATGTGACAGCTTGAGACACTAGAGATTCAAATTTAATTCAACCAAGACCTGCAGCAGAGTAAGACTAGATGATTCCACTTACTCCAATATACTTCACCACAAGCTCAGAGTACACACTTCCAGAAGGCAAGGACTCGAATTTCTTTCTTGCTCATTCTCAGATTTGATCCAATCTATATTTCCATCCTGCTGGATGCCTGAGGAACCCAGTCAAAGTTAAAACAATCTTCTGACAGAAACAGCTTTTCAGTTTGAGTTGGAGTCAAAGCTTTCTACTGGAAGGGAAAGGTTTGTTTCCTTTCTGCATTCTAGGGATGTAAGAGTCTCACTGCCAGCTCCTACACAATCAAGAAACTTCAAGTCTTTCTGCAAATCTCAGAACAGCCTTGCCTAAGAAGTACTTACTGACATTTCACTATTTTTACTCCCTCAAGTATCAGGCAGTTTCCTTCTGGAACTTCCATGATACAAAAAACATGGGACTTATCACAGGTATATGATAAACATGTACCATGTGATAAAACGTGGTACCCAAACATGAATGAGAAATCCTAAAGCCATTTTCAAGGGAAAAGTCTCTTTGTCAGTAAGAAAAACACCCCACTGCTCAGTAGTTCTGAATTCAGCTGGGACCTGCTCAAAGACAGCCCATATTCTACGTGTGTGATGCTGAAGAGATTTAGGTTGTCACTAACCTCAGAACTACAGGATCTGATTCTGTATTCCTCAGACATTTTGTAGGCAACAGAAAGATTATAACCAACACATGGCAAAATACTGACCCATAAAGAGGAAAAGAAGCTTGCAATAGAGGAACTTAATCCTACTCAGGTTCCTAAAATGAGCGAGAATTTCTTCTCTATCAATTCCAACAGGAAGAGACTCAAGTCCTTACAATTCCCAAATATTATATTCCAAATGCATCAGGGCAAAACTCAACAATTAATCCCATGTATTTGCAAATAAAGAATGTATTGAAAAAAATTCAGTTGCTTTAAGCCATTTTTGCCCCAGCATGAACCACAAGAGCCACAACTCCCCACACCCCAGAGGAGCTGTACTTGCCAGCATGTTCTGATACTTTTAACAGAAGAGAAACATCAAATCCTATTGCTGCCCAGACTGTAACATCCTGTTGGAACTCTACATGAAGCAACATCTCTTACAGCGTGTAAACCACATGCTGTTCTTGTGGCCAAATAGTGGTAATGGAATTCCACAGGCCTGCTTCCAGACACACAGCTGTGCTTTTCCAAAGAAAACCCAAATTCATCAACGGAGCTCATAATGCAGTGTTTTACATTGTGTCAACTGGCTTCTCTTTCCTAGTTTTCTTCCTCAACAAGCTGCCAAATTATCCGCACTATCTCTTTCACAGGAACCAGTTCTGTGTTTGCAAACTATTTGTCCATGACTGGAAATGGGCTGGACTGTATTATTAAAGAGCTCTTAAGAAGAAGAAAATAACTCCAAATTCACTAAGCTTACTGAAGCAAAATCTTAGTCCCTCTTGCTCCAGAAGAGACCTGGGTTTTGTTCACAGGTTTAAGGAGCCTGAGAGCAATAAACCTTTCTATGAAGGGACATTGTGACTTTCTGTTATGCTCTAGAATAATGGAATATTAACCTCAGAGACAAGCCTGTGTGGGCTATAAACGCTTTGTGAAACCACTGTCACATCTGTGCATGTGGGATCTGTGTTTAGTCAAACAGCTGCTTGTCACACATACATCAACCTGGGGCTCGGAAGTCAAAAGTTCTGTCTTTATGAAGTAAAACAAATGACTCCATAAAGATGTGTCAGAATAACTTTTAACCTGATAAACATTTGCTTGATTGCTTTAAATTTGTTTAAAGCAAAATGAAGTATAGTTAAAGCCCCGTGTAAATGTATAAAGTACACACTCCTCCTGAAGTAGCCTGGTCTCACTAGGAAAAAGAAGAGTTATTAACAACTAGTGTTTAGAGGTGGGACACAGAACAGGGAAGCAGAATCCTACTGTTCACACAGCAACTGTAAACACAGCAATATGCTCTTGCTCATTCCCTTTAGAGAATTCCACCACCCACCATGTTCTCTGCAGTAATTAAGGGAGCACTGAAGGGAAACTGCTGTTTTTTTCTTCTTCTCACACTATCTGCTTTGCTGCAGGTACTGATGTGTGAACATGTTGAGCTCACTGTCAAGCCAACCTGCTTTGTTCCTGCAAGGACAGAAAGTTTTGTTAGGTGAATGAAATAGCTCTTTTCAAGACAGTCAGAAAGAAGCACAACAAAAACAAGTGCAAGGCCTGGAGTGCCAGAGGTTCATTCCAAGAGGCTGCTGCCATTCCTGCTGCCTGCTGTCAGTCCCTAAGCTTTGAGATTCAAACAGAGATCTTGGGCATGACTTCACACTGCTCTTACTGTGTAGGTAAGGAATGTTTGAAAAAGTCTTCCCAACAGCCTCTGCAGGGTAAAGAAAGCAGCAAACTGGGTACAAAGGTGAAGGCAAGACTTTTGTATAATTTTACAAGGGCCTGAAGGAGTTTGTAGGAGTGGAAGATAGTATGTTTTCATAAATGGGAAGGAACTGTAATTCCAAACAAATAAAAAACAGGAAGAAAAAGGTGTTGTGTGAGACAGAAGCTTTAAATGACTGTCAACAGTCCATAGGAAAGTACCTAGTGAAAGGGAACAAGACTTGGTAGGGAAAAGTGCTGATACCTGCACATCAAGTGCTATGACAAAGACAGAATGAACTCTAAGCTACAGCTCATATGAACATCCTGGGACAATCACATGAAAAATAACTGTATGGAATGATCCAATCTCACCTGAGCAGTTTTGCTTTGCTCTGCAGAGAATCCAAAACTTCAATTTTTTTATTCATGGCAGAAATTTCTTGCTCAAGATTCTCCCGTGTGACGTCCACTTGCTGACACAAATGAGCAAACGTTCCAGCAAGCTCTCTATGAAACAAGAAGAGTTGAATATGATGGAAAGTAAGATAAAGAACCACATTCAAGGAATAAATCCCTTTGATGTATAGGGATGATGGTATCATGACTCAGATGCTCATCTTTCCACTTCTGCACAAGATTATGTCAGAGCATTTTGATTTGAGATGTGAAAGTACATTAAGACTAATGCCTAACAGTGCCCAAACACTATATATTCAAAATAAAAGTAATATTATTTTAGAACATGCGTCATTACATTTTTTAAAATCCGGAATTCAGCATGAAGTTATCTTTTTTTAACAAGGAATAGCATTAGAAAAACCCCCCAAACAACAGAATTTGCCATGAGGTGTTAGCTGAATACAGGGAACTCACTGCTGGACTTGGTGGCTGCAGTTTGAGCCCGTGTAGCTGACAATGAGCTGCAGTTTCTCCCCAGCGTACTCCACGAACTGCCGCTTGAAAGCTCGCTCCTTCGCTTTGGTGGTCCAGGTGAGGCGCTCGTACACGTAGAGCAGCCCATAAAGGCCAAAAGAGAGAGCAATCAATCTCCAACCCACAGCCTTCCAGACCTAAAGAAGCACAAGGAAAAACAAATTACACAATCATCATCTCACACTGATGCTCTCTCCCAACAATGGTGCACAGAGCATCTGTGAATAGCAAATACGTACAGGATTCGGCAGTGCAAGTGCTTTTCACATCACTGCTCCAACTTAAGTTATAAGAATGCCGCCTAGAATGCACACATACCACACCACCAACCACGATGATCCCCATGGAAGTTCTGGAAGTTAAAGAGGCCAATCCAGTGACCATGGACACCATGAGTTCTTCCTGGGTCATAGAGCCCTGAGGCAAAGGAGGCAGACTGGGATTTGCTGGTGTTAAAGGGCGCTGAACCTAATTAGAAAAGCAGGGACAAAACAAAATCAAAGGAGAGAATAAAAGGAGGTGAACCACTGCTCTTCCCACCAAAGGAACTTTAGCAGCCACTGAAATAATGAATATCTAACCCAACCACTCAACGAGTTATTCTACCTGGTCATTATAGCCCATCAAGGCCCGACGACCATTCTTTGGTCCCAAAAATCTGTTCACCAGCATTGTCCATCCAAGAGAGAAATGGAATTCTATGTCCTCCTGGAAGTCGGCACAAAGCTTGTCACAGTTCAGATCATAGCTGAGCATGAAGCACTGCCGAGGAATTAACATGTCTATCTGGCCCCGCACAGAGACTGGGAGGAGGGGTTTTAAACCATCTACACAGACAGAAAACAAAAACATGCAAAAAAAGGCTGTTGAGTTCACAAGAATTAACTGGTCTTGTATTCCATAATCAGGGTGCTTATGGCTTGTTTCATCCTCTACAGTTAGTTTCCTTAGTATGCTAAATTTCATAAGCCAAGCATATGGCAAAGTAAGAGATACATCATCAGTTATTATTCTTGGTTCTTCAAACCAACCCAGAAGGAAATCTTTCTACAGACCCTCCAAAATCCTTATAGGTAGCTGGTGAAGTTTACAGATTAGCAAGACCTTGGAAAACAAAATCTGAAACCCAGTTCTACAAGTCTTTAGGCACCATAGTCCCATATTCAGACAGGCACCTAGTTACAAGTCATTTTTATTTCATTAGGATTTGGTGTGAGAATCTCCCAAATTTCCAAAGCTACAGTTCCTCTCTGTCATGAGGATTACACTGTGACTGTACATATTCATTAGGAAATCACTGCACAAGTTCAGACACAGAACTAGCTCTCTGCACAACAGCATTCCTCATCAAGATGGAAACTAAAATGGTGCCAGCTGCACATCAGCCACTGGATTAATGAGAAACCCAGAACATCTACCTAGTTATTTTGCATTGAAAATCAAGGATAGAGGAAGAGCAATATTGCCTGTGGAACTGACCTATCATTTCTTGCTGCATTGTCTGCAGGGAAGTTGTGATAGCACTGGAGCAACGATCTGACATGTTTCGGCCCAGGCCTTCCTCGATGTGTTTATGCAGCTCCTGACAAACAAAGAAAGGGTTATTAAGATTAGAATAATCATGGCTAAGATGAAGGCTGAAGCTGCTAGAGCTTGCTAGTTAAAAAGACCTTCCCAGAACAGGAGCACACAATCTGTCTGCCCAGTGTCCTAACATTAATTTCATACTTTCCCCCATTTTTCAGTGAAAGGGATGAAAAAGCAAATAAAAAAAACCCTCACATTGACTCTTTTGTTCAGAAAAAGTTCTGTTCAATCTATATAATGTGATATATAACGTATCAATTTATTACTGAGATTATTAAAAAACTAAAGCTTTAGCTCATATGCTAGTTGGAAGACTGTTAAACACACCTCAATGAGCTGGCATAATAACTCAGAGCTAAAAAAGGTCTCTTAAATTGCTTAAGCAAACATCACTTACACTCTTGTACACTTTAAGAACTACTTGAGATGGATGGAAGTCTGCTTGGTATTCATCTACCAACACTGAGAGTCGTCTGATTTCTTCTGCCATTGCATTTGACACCTAGAGGAACAGCACAGGAGAGAAAATAGAGCTTCTGAAAGCTTTTCTCCTCTTCCCATCTGTAACTCACATTTCTAGTACTTCAAAGCTTTGTCAGCACTGCGCATTTTCCCCACCATGCTGGCAGCCATTTCAGATAATCCCAATTTCCACAGACACTCCTCCTTACCTGCCTCTCCACCTCTTCGGTGATTTGTTTGATTTTCCGCTTGTAGTCTTGAGTAAGGAGCTCCAGCTGTTTGTCAATGAAACCCAGACGATCCTGACGTTCCTCTCGCATTTCCAGACAGTAAACTCTGGTGAAAAAAAACCCTGTCCATCAAAATGCCAGATAAATGAATTTTTGATCTATAAATATATTTGAATTCCAGAAATAAGACAGATTTTCCTGCCCAGTAACAAAACATATCAATATCTGCAACACATTACAGTCATGGCACAGGACAAAAATAAGATCCTTTTCCCAATACTTCTGTAATTCACTAGAAGCAAGACCACCAATACATGTCCTTCCTGCTCTCAAACACGCTGCATTCTGCTTTGCATTTCAAGTGCTCATGTTCCCTTACATCTCTACTAGAATACTTCAGTTATGCAAGCATCAAGCATCAGCTCTCACCGCTGTTCCTGGGCAGCAATGTGCACAGAGTCCATGATGAGACGAACATCTTCTGCAATCTGCTTTGCTCTCACCGTATGCTGCTCAAATTTTGTTTTTACTGCTGACTGCGAGATACATTCCTGTATACAAAAGACAGCCCAAGATCAGCAGCAGGCAGGACCATACTAACACAACTTCTCCTTCCTGTACCATCTATTTCCAAAATGTGTGCACTCAAATGCCAGTCTTTCAGGAGTAAAAGCTAACCAAAAGGTCAGCACACATAATGCTCACCTCAAACCTTCTCTCGAAGCTTTGAAATTCAAGCATTCTTACTTGAAATCCATCTGCCAATGCTCCACCTGAGAGAAGGAACGCACAAAACAACCACTTAAATTTTGAGAAAATAATCAGATGTTGGACATCAGGAAATACTCTTGCTTTATACTGAAGCCAGTGCAAAAGTGCTACTAAGTCACCCCTTCCATTGTGATAGTCTTATTAATAATTTGGCCTACCCCGATTTTATACATTTTTTGAAACAAGATACTAGCTATTTTCTTCTCTATAAGTCAATGGAAATTTTCTGCTAGCTTTCCTCACCTCCTTCTGGCATCCCTTGAGCCCTCTGAATCCTGGCATTCAGCACTTCTTTTGCAGACACAAAGAAAATTCGATCCCCTGCCTGAGCTCGATCTACCACACCCAGCTCATCCACCAGGAAACCGGTACACCGCTCCATGTGCTGCCGGCGCACCTGGGGGATAACCAAGATAAACCACACATGCAGTTAAATCCACATTATCCACCTCTTGAAGGTTAGACCAGGCACTCAAATGACCTCTGCTGGTCTAAGCTACCAAAAAAACATGAAAAAAAATTTCCTATTTTATGGAATTTTCCAGAGGTGTTCTAAAGTGATCTAACTTCAAAGGGCCTCTGTGAAACTCTCGACTTGCTGCTCAGAAATTTCAGGAGTCATGTCCTGATCACTAAGGACACTCTAAGGTGATAAAAATCCAACCCGTAAAACAACCACACATAGTACTGATCGTATCCTCAAGGACCAGAGTCAAAACAGACTCCACAATATCCATGCAAAGAGTAGTTTAAATGCATCACAAACCTCTTCCATGTACTCTGGTTCAGAGGCAGATGCATCCCAACGGTTATTTAAAATAAATATATTGGGTCGAGATAGACGTTCATTCACTTTGTGAAAGAACTGCTTCTCCTAAGGAAAATGAAACAAAACTTCTTCAGATTAATATGTCAAATATTTTTAAGCTTTAGCCAAATTCATTGAACAAGTGGACTTGCACATACAGTTTGCATCAATGTTGATTCAGAATTTGCCACCAGGACAAATACATCAGCATCGAGACAGAATTTGTCAATCCAGCTGTCCAGCTCTGTGGTTACATCAATGCCAGGGCTAGCAATAAAGAGAAATTAGATATTACTGTGCTGTGAATACAGTAAAAACAGTATTTAAAAAGTTAATAAGAGCTTTTCAAAGCATTAATTTCCCATGTCTGAGTTACACTGTCCTGAGGTGAAAGAGTACAGGCTAAAAGGAAGTAATGACCAAGAAAATTGTACTGTTAATTACAGCAAGGGACTTTAGTCACTGTCTTAGATTAGAACAGGGTTGATTTCCTTGAGGTTTGTTAAATATATATTTGAAAACATTTCTGTAAGCAGGAAATGTGATAAGCAGGAAAGGAAAGAATGCTATTTCTCACCTGTCCATCAGCACCAGATCGTCCTTTAAGAGAGAACATTTGGAATTGGGCCACATTACACTGACTAGGCTGCCAGCATTGAGATGTTCATCCTGATGAAGGGCATGAGCCAGCTGGTTTACTGTCTATGAAAAGACGGAAATAACATTTCCTGTATGCCAAGACCCACTAACACAGTTATCCTCCCTTCAGGGCTGTTCATGGACAATTTGAGATAAAGCCCAAGTTCAAATTATTTTCTCTCTAGAAAGCTTTCCACATAAAACCTCCTCGAGTGTCCTAGTAAAAAGGTAACTGCTAGTGAGAGTTTATGAGATATTTTCCTGTCAGGAAAGGCTACTGAGGAATTATCAGGAAGTCCGTGATTCCATCAGTTCTGCAAAGCTCAGAACTTCCTGAGTCATTGTTCCCTATCACTAACAAATACAACATAGCATCTCTCTCATAAAATGAACAAGTCCCCATCCTGCAACTTGCTTCATTCCTTACTTCCTACATCATCAAAGACTCATTCTTCATCTCCACTCCTTTAATGATTAAAATCCTTAACTGTGAAATTTAATTTATTTTTCTTTCCTTTTCTGACACTTCTGAAGAGTTCTTATCCTTAACCTTATGCTTAAGGAAATTGTACCTTAACACTCTTCTTTTCCTCTGAGCCTTCGGTCAGCAGGAAAGCCTCATGTCCATCTGTCCCTTCTACACGCAAGAAGCAATTAGTGGTGTGTCCAATTCCTGAAGGAAGAACTTTGTCCCACAGCATGGCATTTATCACAGTGCTCTTCCCATTGCTTGTCCTGCATTTAGATTAAGGACAATGTTTCAGGCTTCCAAGAGCCAGGTGCGCTCATTTTGATATTACAAAAGCAAGTACTCTAAAGTCAAGCTGTATCAGAGCCATTAACAATTTAGATGCCAGAGGCAATCTGCAAAAACATTTCTCTATTTCCCTATTTTAAGAATTCTTCAAATTGAAAAATTACATGATGCAATACTTGTTTCCAATTTACAAGAGCACCTGTATCAGGGACATGGACATTACAAGCAAAACCTAAAGCACTAGTGTTTATATAAATATTTTTTACTGGCTACAATACTCAAATGCTTTACTGAATGAGGAGCATAGGCAACACAAGCACGTGACTCACCTTCCAAAAAAAGCAACTTTCATATGTCGTCTTGCTAACACTTCACTAATACCACTGACTTTTGACAGGTAGCCTTTGACTTCCAGTACCTGCTCCTCTGTGGTGACAGGATCAAGCTCTGCATTCTTGTGTGTTTCTAAAACCAAAACAGATCATGTCTCTGAATTCCAGAAGCCATCTGGGTCAGTCGAGGGTGAAACCCCTCTCTGTGATAACACTGAACATTTATCTGTGTCCCACAGCTCGTGTGGGTGATCTTGACATAGGCAATGACACCCTGAAGCAATTCTACAACAGCATTTATCAATTGGCCTCTTTTGTGTGTCTCATAACCATTTCCACTCTTGGGATTGCCTTGAACAGAACAGCCAACACTGCAAACAGTCCAGCACCCTTAGACATAGAATCTGTCTGTGCCTTAAGCTGTTAAAGCCAATTACTGGCGTATGTTACATCTCAGTAGAATGATGTCTTCAGGGAAGAATACTGAAAGGATTATAGGCAAAAAAAAACCTTACTGGGGTTGTGTAATTAATTAAAAATCTCCCAAACATAAACCCCAAGCATAGCTCCCTAAATAGCTCAGTTTCTTAACATGCATGAACTTCTCATCTTCAAAATAATGAACCTGAACTCCACCCAAATTCAACAAAATAATTCTCAGTTTTTCTTACAAACATGAATGCATAAACAGACACGCATGTATAAATAAACACAAATTTAGCAGCGTCATTTAACTGATTGAGGGGGTTTGGTGCATGTTTTGGGGGAAATCATACATGGGCAGAGCACAGTTACACACTCATACTTCAAGAACTCAGCTTACCTTCTAGGAACAAGGAGCTCTCATTGATGTACGCAGCCAACTGTTCAAAGATACCATTGATTTTCTTCTTTGCAGTGACAAAATGTTTAAGTGGAGAAGCATTTACCTCAGCCATGTGTCTTTTATCCTTCTTCACTGCAACTATTGAGTTGGAACGAGTAAACAACAGGGACATTGCGCTACAGGGAAAAATCCAGCAAAGACCAGTGTCACCAAGTGTCAACAGCTATCCAAGGGGGTAAGGCTTTCACTTACAGAGGGCAGGGTTAGATGGGATACTGGGAAGAAATTCTTCCCTGTGAGGGTGGGGAGGCCCTGGCACAGGTTTCGCAGAGAAGCTGTGGCCAACCCATCCCTGAAGTGCTTAAGACCGGGTTGGACAGGACTTGATCCACCTGGACTGGCAGACTGTGCCCCTGTCCATAGCAGGCGGTGGAACTGGATAATCTCTAAGGTCCCTTCCAACACAAACCACTCTGTGATTCTGTGATCCAAGCGAGCATCTTTACAAGAACTAGACAAATATTAAGAACTATCCTCTTTCTTTCACAAAGAAACTGTTCCACTTTACACAACTCATGTATCAGGAAAAAAATAAAACTTTCTTTCTCCCTTCTAATGAACAGGCTCGCAGTGATCACTCCTCCCCATCCTCCGCTTACTTTCAGGATGAGTTACGTTTTCACAAGTCAGGCATGGCCAGCTTGAGGCCCTCTCGAAGACAAATGGCAGCAGTTTTCCCTGCCTTCTCCCTCGTCCCGGCCGCCCTCCGTCCCGCAGCTCCTTCAGCGTCGCCGAGTCCCGCCGGTCTCCAGACCTGCGGCAGAGTGACCGCGGATGAGGGACACAGGCTACCGAGCTCCGCCGTCACGGGCTCTGCTCCCCCGCCATACCGGTGCCCGAAAAACGCGTTGGGTTGACGCTCCGGACGGACGCCGCCTTCCCCTCAGCCCTCAGGGGCGGGAGAAAAGGGCGGGAAGCGCCCTCCTCGTGCCCCCTCAGGACCCTGCGCCAGAGGGTCCGACACTCACCCGTCCCCGCCCTTGTCCTTGTCCCTGTCCCTATCCCTGCTTCTCCGGAGGCGACCCTCAGAGAGGGTCCGGCGCGGCCTGGAGCAGCTGTCAGGTCCCCTCCGCCCGGCCCGGCCCCGCCCGGGGCTCACCTTCACCGCCGCTCCCACACGGCCGCCATGTCACTCCGCGGCGCCGTCGCCTGGGAGGCGCGTAAAGAGTGCGTCATCGCCGCGCGCCGCGCGCGGGACACGCTGGGAGCTGTAGTTCCGGGGCCTCGCGGTGGGCGGCGGCGGCCCGGGCCCACCTTAGGAACAGAACGCAGGGACCATATCACGGGAAAGGGTTTAATGCGAGTTCCCCACGCTCAAACCGTACAGCTCGTTAATGCCCACCACCGAACCGGCCCGAGTAAACACACAACAAAATAACAACAACAACAAAAAACAACCACCAAACCCTGCTGCTGAATAAATACATAATACACGTTTTGGACATCGCGACGACTGGCTGATCAATCCCTTCGTTTGGTAAAGGTTCTGGATTTCACATAGCAGGACTTAGTACAGTTTTACTTCTCAAATGATTGCCCCTGCCTGGATTTTTCTCTCCTGGACACAGGTGAGTGTGTGGCCTCGAAATAGACCTAAACAGCTCAAGGAAAGCAGTGGGGAAAGCTGTGTGTCCTCTTCCTCAGGCACATTCCAATTGTGTACACTTCCTGCCAGAACTAAAGCTATTCTGCCCCCATAAGAGTGACTCATCCCAGAAGAAGGGCCCTACCCTGACAATCAAGCAGCAGAAGCTGGAGACAGACAACTAAAAGGCAGATAATTTTTTT
>WAAG01084284.1:88055-99721 GCA_013390105.1 Tichodroma muraria | reverse complement strand
AAAAAAAACCCACCTAAGAGGTGTTTGGCTAACATTCCATCTCAGGTTCCCTATACATCTCAGGGATGTGCACTGAATTCCTCATGTGAGATGACCAGTAAGCATTGCTCAGACCAAAGAACTCACTTGTTCTGTTCAATCAGGATCCTCAGAGTCTCTGTGTTCTTCAGAACTACCTCAGCATCCAGGCTAAAGTAATATTCACAGTCAGGATCCTTCCAGCACAAATCCCTACAGCCAGAGAAAAGGAAAACCACATCCTAAACCAGAGGAAAACAAAGGACAGAGCACCAAGAATTCCTTCACCTGGTAGTCTAAAGGTCTTCTGGGTGCTCAGAGAAGTTTGGTTTAATGTAACAACCCAGAGGGCCAGCATAGCACAAGCACATCATCAGTATCCAATAGCAGATACTGAAACACAGCCAAAATCACGTTTAGCAAACTGTTTCCTCAGCTCAAACTGAAGAGGTTCCCATTTACAGCTGGCCCAAATCCACACCTGCGCTCAAACCTCCTGATCACAGACAGGAAGGTACTCTCCCACTAGTTCTTAGTTTTGCTACAACACTCCTCTTCTTCAGAGGTATCAGTGCATATCCTTTGCTCTGTGGCTNNGTATCAGGGCATATCCTTTGCTCTGTGGCTGGATATACAGATGGGGGCAGGAGATACGGGGCTATCCTTCTGTCAGAACAAAGGACCAGTGATAATTTAGTTTCTGAAACTGGACAAAGTGAGCTGTCATGGAAGCTGATTTTTTTCCCAGTATATAAAGGCATCAGAGTTAATGCTAGAAAAACTGAAAGGGTGACTGAAAAAAGAAGAGCAATCACTTCACAGGGATGATCCTCAGAAAAAACAGATGTCTTATTTTTGACACAGGCTGTCTCTGCTGGCTGTCATGTACGGCCTCTTCACTTACATGCCCAAGTTACGTGCCTCGGCATTCTCCACCTCATCATCTGGTCCGATCACTTTGACAGTGAGATATTCTTTGCCATGCTCTTCTACAAAAGAGTCCACCTCCATCAAGTGATGTTCCTCCTATTCCAAAAGTAAGGAAAAACAGGTAAGATGGGCTCATCCAGGCCACTCAGCCTCCTGTTCTTGAAAATGAGTAGCCAGGCAACAGCTCTTACACCAACTTTCATGCATTTACACCAACTTTCATGCATTTACAGGGTGTCACTGCAGATCAGTATGAGATCTTTTGGGTGCCATTGCAGATAAGTACTGTGATTACACAGCCTGGAAGTCTAGCCCAAGGTTGCAAAAGTGCCTAGAATACAGGACGAGGTGTACATTTTCCCCACATTTGCTAAGACCATCACAAGCCAACTTCACTTACATGGTTGTGAACGAAGAGCTGGATTCGTTGCTTTGGGTAATGAAGGTTACGAAGCCGCAAGAAAAACTGGGAGAGGAACGGGGTGGGCTGCTCGATGAAAATGCCAATCAGAATCATTGGCAGTGCCTCATCCTACATTCAGGGACAAGAGGAGACAAGTGGTGAGTCATGTTTCATGCCAGAAACGTAACAATTTTAAGACTTCTTTTGAGAGCTTTGAATAGACACAGCAGCCTTACCTTAAACCCCATGAGGCTTCGCAGACCTTCATCACACACCGTGCAACCAGTCTCAAATGTCCATACTTGAGGAATGTAGTTTCCCAGGTAGTTCAGCTGCAGCTGCAAAAGGCAATTTGCCAGATTATGCATTACAGGGCAGGGGAGTTTCTTTGTGTGCACCCCTTCTGTGGGATCACATTTCAACTTTGTTTACCTTCTCTGTGAACTAAAGAATCTGAAAAGCATGACAGCCTGAGGGTCCATCTACATGTGGATCTTTGAACCAGATCCGTCTTGCTGCTGTGGGCCTGGACTGCTTACTGTTTCTCAAATGTAAATGCACAAAGGGAAAGTCAGTATATGTGGAGGCAGTAGCCTGATCCATTGAGCCTAAAGGGTCACTTTGCAGCAAACACAGACCAAATCTTTCTCTCAGGACAATCCACTTACCTTGGTGGGTCCATTTCCATGGATCACCACAGGCAGAGTGTCATATAACAAGTTTCTTGCTCTCACTCGTGAGTTTTCAAACTTCAGAACTATCTCATCTGGAAATGACATTGTCATCATGTTAAGGCTTTTATTGATAATTAAAAGCACAGTGCCTCATTTATACAGAAAAACTGCTGAAAGATGAAAGTGTGGACAATGGATAACCGTGCACAAGTAGTTTAAGGGCTAGAGACCAAATCTTTAAATGAGAAACAGGTAGTCAGAATGATCCTGTGAAGTAACAGGAGGATGGCTGGGAAGCTGGACAATGACTGGGAATTGGCAGAAGCCATACTGAAAGATTCTTCCAAAACTGGCATTGACAAACTGTGCAGCGAGGAACAGCTACTGATGACAGGGACAACTATTGATGGGAAGACCCTTCTCACCTAAGTGTTCTATGCACCTGATGTCTCTCTTTGTCACCCCTCACAAAAGTTCATCCTCCTGGCAGAGATTATCCAGGATGTTGCCTCAACACAACCATAAAAAATCCTTTGGAAAAAAGACTAGCATAGATACAAGCTGCAGTCTGTCATTGATATAATGAGCACAGGAGCCAAAAACTATCACTTAACTATCACACAGCCATTATCACTTTTTACTTGACGAGAATAAAGATGGAATGATGCAAGACTGAAAACATTAGGCAGCGTTGACAGGAAAGTAAAGTGAATCCCTCTTGCCAGAACTAGCAAAGTCAATCAGCAGGTCAGGCCAGAAGCCTGGTACAATCAGTGAGTGATCACAGGCATATCTGGCTGCTTCTCACCTCCCATGGCATTCCAGCATGGTTCTGAAGCAGAAAGACCGGCAAGCCCTAGGCAGGGCTGTGTGTTATTACTTGCATTGGAAGTCCCTCCCAGTTTCAATCCCCATGGCTAATGCAATCCGACATGCCTGGAGATCAAAGTGGCAAGGAGGTGTAAAATGAAAAACCTGAGCTGCGTTCCCTGAAGTGGAGAAGGAATTGCAATGAGAACGTAGTTGGTCACAGTGGAATTGCAAACAAATCCCAGAACTCTGGCAGAGACTTTTAGTAAAGCTTTTCCTGTGGGGACAGCCATTTCTGAAATACAATCCCTTCAGCCATAACTTTATTTCTGGTGTCAACATGCAAGTTTCATTCCAAGGAGAAATGAGCTTCCTTCTTCCATCTCACCTAATGCTCCATTTAGGTTTTGGAAGATCCGGCTTCTTTGATCTAGACTGATGTTGATACTTTCCTTTAAAAGAATTAGATAAATAGCCTTAATTAGAACACAAAAGGCATCCATGCTTTACACACAACAGACCCTATGCTCAGTGAAGATACATCCTATTCCTATAGTCATTTGCAAACACTCCAAACTCTGAAGCCTAAAACATTCCCAGATAATCATTTTCATTCACGTCTGGGCGAACTCACCATTTTCAAGGACAAGTTAAATATATTCTATTAGGAAAAACTATGTAAACCCCTCTCCCTCCCTTTTAAAGCTGCTGTGGGTGTGTCAATAAATCTGCATCATATGAATGAGGTAGACTTACACGTAGTCATATAAACCCCACAATACATATAATACACAGGAATGCCAGATAGCAAAACAATCTGCTGTAAAAAGTTTCTTGCCTTCTATCCACAGGGCAAGTGTGACCCCAAGCATTGCCCCAGGTACCAGTGTCAAATCAGAGGACAGTAAGGTACAAGATCAGCTTGTGCAATCTCTGTTTTTATCCCCTGCTGCAAGTCACACTCTGACTCAGTAGGACTAGAAGGCAGCTCTGACTTAACAGAATTCTGTGTCCCTGCAGGCGTCTATTAAGACTGATTACTGGAAAGGACAGCACGATGCTAACATCCACTGTCTCAGTGCCAGGTCAGGGGAATTACTCAGCCCTTGTGTGGCACAGGGCCAAAACTGCAGGTGAGAACATTAAAGGGACTGTTCGTGTTAAAGTATCACAGGCCATACTCAGATTTGGGGAACTAAAAAAGTCCAGCTGTTCTAAATTTTCTACCAGCCTTGTTGGTAAAAAATTGCAAGTATCTCTCTAATTAGTCTGACAGCAGTTCCCTATTTCAAATGTTTCCTCTTGATTTGTAAATTGCTGTTACAGTTTGAGTTCTCCATGCATTTGGTCTGTCCCCAGGGCCAGACTGGCCTCTGTAATGCACAACTGGGCAGAGAGAGCAGAACCAGAATGACCTGTGGGCTGGATGGTCTGGCCAGTGCACCACACATTGCTGCAAGTGCAGTGCTGTTTCCAGGGTTCATTGCAAGCCTCTGTAGGATGTTACATGGCATTTTCCTAAAATGTACTTCAGTGCTAGGTTGGATATCTCTAAGTCAGCACTGCTCTCCGCAGTTTCACATCTGCTGGGAGGAGGCTGGTTAGTTCCTCCACACTCAATGGCTTTAAACAGCAGCACCTACAGATACTGGTATGAGCCTCCAGTAAGACTTGTTTTCAGACATCTCTCTCCCCATTCATGTTTTATGCTTAAATATAAAAACTGCTAATAACAAAAAATGGGGGTACTGGCTAGAAACCCAGAATCTAGATACACCTACTCTTTTTTCTGGATCCAGGAAGATATTTGTATAGAAGAGCTGGTCACTGTCATCATCCTGTCCTTTCCACTCCTCCACAAGCTTCTTCAGGTTTGGAGCATAACCTATGAAGCCTGTGTGAATAAGTATGAGGAGGTGTTTCAACCCAGATGACACAAAAAATAGCAGTATTTGTGTGTACAAGTACTTTCACTTCTCTCACATGAAATCTCACTACACCATGTGTTGCTGCAGAGACTCATCAACTTTCAGTTTGCTTTGCCACTTCTCCCATAGGTCAGATAGGAGGAGAAAGCTGAAAGCAAGCTCTGTGTCTCACCTCCAGAACCCAGGAAGCGCTTTCCATCTCGCACCTGAGGATACTTGGCTTCCACCTTTCTGTCAGGATAGATGTAATTCTCTGCTGAGAAAACCACCTTGCTCTTGGCTTGTTTGAACTTTTTCAGCAGTTCTGTGGGGCCTGAAGCAAAGAGCACATCATAGCTAGAGAAAGAGACAAATAAAAAAGGACAAAAGGAATGGAGTCAGAAAAATATGTCAGGGAGAAAAGTTTCTAGAAACAGCTAATTTTTTGGGAATCCCTTTCTTTTAGTTCTGTTTAACAGTATTACACTTTTTTGTAATGCAACTAATTAAAGTGTAGTCTTATTCGTATGCTGGGCATATGAAAAGACACTGAGACTCCAAGCCTTCCTTTTCTCTCTTCACCTCTCTAGCAGACTAATTCTTGGCTTTCAGGATGTGCTGCAGCCTTCTTCACCTTATAAAACAAATAACTCTGGTAAGAAAGGTCTGCCTAGTTCCACAGAAATTGTCTGTTCATTCTCTGCAGATAGAGGCAGCCAAATTCCACCGTGGCAGAATCAGGCACAACACTATCAACTTCATGCAGGAATTGGCATCAGCCTATTCTGATCAGACCTTCCCAACTGCCACGGATGCAGCTCTGAGTGATTCCCAGGAAACTACAGAGCATTCAGAGAAAAAAAAACAGATCTGGACACATTTTTCAAAAGCAATTGATTTCACAGTTCATTTCTTCTCAGTGAGAACCTGTCCAAACAGCCGTAAGATTCAGTTCATGGCAAATTCTTTGCAACCATTACCTTTCTACAAAAAGGATGATCAAGTCCTCCTTATCCACAAACTGCTTCAGAGCTGACTTCAGGAGACGGACCTTCTGCCCACCTCCAGCTGGCTGCTGGTCATCTCCACCCTGCCACTCCTCATCCAGCCCCAGCACCTACACAGTGACAGGCACAGGGTCACCTCAACAGGGCACTTTCCTAGCAAGGCTCACAGGAAAGAACCAGAACCCACAAATTTACTAGTTCTGATAACTCCCAGTACAAATCACAGCAAAAATAACAGCAGGACAAATGGACTAGGCAGCCTTTAATCCAGTCTCTGGGCTGGACAGTCAGTGTCACAACGTAGCACAGTGACAAAGCACTCCTAGCCACGGGGACAGGAGCACGCTCCATACTGCGTCTTGGCAGGGCAATGGAAGAGTGCCACGAGGCTCCCTTGAACAGGAGTTATGGATCTCATCCCAAGCCAACGCTCAGGATACTGCAGAAATGACCCTGTCACGGTACTTTTCAGCCAGTTGAGCAGGTGTGTGTCCTCTCTTGAGCTTTTATTTAAACATTGTGGGGCCAAGTGTTATCCATTCCACAATTTGAAATTCCCTTTGACCAGCCACCATGGAAGCTGCTAGACATCACCTGGACTTTGTAGTTGAAGAACTGGGCTGATCTTCTGAACCGTTGGAATCCTTCAGTCTGCTTGGTGGCAACAGTCAGAACCAGCAAGTTTTCTACACACAGGGGAAAGCACAAGAGATACTCAACTTGCGTTGTTTCCTCAACCTGTTGTTCCACACCTAACTTGATTGTGGGTATAAAATGAGAGATTATGTAAAGATACAATTTCATTGCCTGAGTTCTGAGCTAAAAAAAAAAGTAAAATTTATTAAATGGGTTTTTTGCCCTGCTAGTGAAAGCTACAATTCTCTTCTCTCATACAGAGTACAAAGGAAATTAAACTTGAAGATAAAAAATAGAACTACTACAAAATGCCCATTTGGAAGTCATCTATTTAATGCAGTTTTGACTTTTTGTTCCCCACAGAGCTGCTTTTCTGTCACTCAGCATTGGCTGGATGTAAGGAAAACAAAAATTAGCCTAAATGTTATTATTCTCTCTCCATGGCTGCTTCAATTTTCTACTGCATTCCTGAGGCATTTTCCAGTTTTTCATACATATTCAATGTGAATTTATTTGTGCTATAATTTTCATTTCCATTCTCCTCCCAAACTTGCTTTTCATTTCCAGTCTCTTAAAAATGATAAAACTAAATCCTGAAGCTCTCTTTCACAGGTTTTCCTGTGGTACCCTGGCATATGATTTTTATCTGGAAGTTCTGGTTTCCTCATTGCAATGATGAAATGTTATATTTCACCTTAACAGTTTTACTGAACTACAGGAATTTGTATAGGCTCTGGCAACAGTGCTTAAATGCAAATCCCGGTCATCCGATTTAAACATCAGAAAATACCAGGAAAAACTGAAAGCACATTTTCTTGGCCTCAGCAGACATTTTTGGAACAATGATTTTTTTCAATGGATGTACCAGATGTATCTCCCTCATGTACCCAAAGTGATATTCTGTCTGGTCTTGAAGAGGAAGGATCTAGAAGCTGGAGTTTTAGATGGACCTGACAAAGGCAGCAAAAGTAAAAAATAAGTGTAAGACTCTAAGTCAGGAAGAAAGAAGATATTCACGAAGAAATTCCTCAAATCCTTTACCTGCATCAGAATTAAAAAGAGAGATTGAGAACAATCAATAGGTGAGGTCTAATTGTATTCATTAGAGATGTGCACAAAGTGATATAAAAAAGAATATGAATCCCATATAGGTGCAGTTTTTAAGGGCAGATTTTTAGACATATGAAGTGCATTCCTAAACTAGCACCTTCAGCACATTCAAGTGCCTTGTGTCCAGCCCAGTCAGAGGGAGCAAACAAATGAGTAAAATACGTATGTCCTCAGGGAATGTGTAAAGCCATTAAAGTTTCTAGCCATATGAGAAAGCACAGAAAGCCTCGGCAGCTTTATGAGAAAGCTCTGAGCTCATGGATTCTGAGAAGGTGAGGATCATACTGCCAAGGAAGAGGGAGACAAACATGGGTTTGCCAGAGAGGAATGTAGACAACCCTCAAATTCTAGTACAGGAGGGGAGAAAGCATATGATAATGATAAGAGAGTGAAAGAAGGAAAGAAAGAAAAGATCCTGACTGCTATGCAATTATTTCAGCCCAAAATCTCAGGCATCTCACATTAAATAAATCACTAATTCATTTTCATGCTGCCACCCCAAGAAAGCCACACACTGTTTATGACTTGACTGCCAAAAGTTTGCTGGACAGGATGGGTGCTAAAGGCTCACAGAGAACAGGAAGTGGTGTCCTATTTCTAAGACAGAAAAGTTCTCCCCATGCAGTCTGTGAACTCAGAGGAGCATGAAAAACCAGCACAAAGACCACTCTCGTCCCCAGCAGAATTCCAAGTTACAGATTCCCTGTGGGGTAGGACGCTGAGAGACACTCAGCTCAGTTTCTGTTATAAGAACTCTCTGCAGTAGCGAGAGCTTTCCATCCCAAGAGACATTCCTTGAGCCCAGCACGGGAAGTTTGTGCTATGTTGCCTCCACTCCTACTTTAACTCTTTCTTCTCTTTCCCAAAGATTTTTCTGAACACTGATGCAGCTGATAGGTACTTTCAAGGACAGAGCAGTAAACCCTCTTACTTTCAGTATCACATGCAAGCTTTTCAAAACATCCTAAACAGATTGATGTTTCCCTGTTTCCCATATCACAGTCAATTTCCATATGTAGAAATGCAGCCTGTTCTGCTAAGCTGGCCCTCCTGGGCCCAAAGGCTCCCTGGGCCACACTGACAATTAGGAATTGTATAAATACATTTAATAATGGCATGGCTGCAAAATACAAACACAGAGTGGCTAACAAAGCAAGCACTGGACTCAGAACCAGGACAGCTGGACTGTATTGCTGGTTCTGCTATGCAACAAGGAGCCAATCCTGATGTCTCTGGTTTTCCATCTGTAGAATGATAAAAGAGGACATTTACCACTTTTGTGAAGGTTTTAGAGCTCTATAGATGAAAAAGATTCTCTAAGAACAAAGCACTGGAACAGGAACCCTGGCAGCAAAATCACAATGAAATGATTCAGTAAACTTCTGAGTTTTTATAAAGAATAAAAATCAGAGACCAGATGAGTTCAGTAACAAAAAAAAAAATTAAAGTTATTTACTTCTGCCCTAAGTCTACAGGGAAAGCACAGCTGCAGCTGCATTTTAGGACAAGGAATGAATTTATCCCTAGGCTGTGATTTGGGAAATCTTACTGTGCCATTTCCTGTTAAGATAGTGTCTACGAAAATACCACTAATATGGGGATCAAATAGGAAAAAAACAGTGCACAATTTAACAGTGGATAATATAATCTCTGTATTACATTTACAGAAGAATTTTTTTAAAATTCTATCAACTACAAATAACTGCTGAGAGCTCGTGCACAGATCTAAAAGAACATCCAAGAGAGAAGACAGGTATCATTACTCTCACATTACTCTGCAGAAGCTTAGACACAGAAAAGATGAGGCATTTTCTCTTTGAGCCATGCCAAAAGTGATGGGTTCAGAAAACAGTTAATTCCAAATCCCTCTTCCTAACCAATTTATGTAATTCTCTTTCCCAGCCCTCAGTTTTATATCTCTAGTGCACTCTAAAACCATGGAAGATTTGGGATGTGTAAGGAAGGCAGGACAGCACAGAGATTCTTTGTTTTAATTATGCCACTATAGCCAAAGAACTCACAACAGCCCCATAGATAAACACTAACTGTATTAATGTACATATATAATAAAGGTAGTTATACCAGAATCACACTGGGAAGGGAAATATTCTACATAACAAGATTAAATCTCCTCCTAATTGCCACTTCTCTAATGAAGACAGAGATAATTTTCCAAACTCCTTGGAAGAGTGACAGTGTATGGACAACTTTGTCAGTGCTGCTAATATTCTGAAGCTCCCCTAATCCTCTGCTCTTCTACCAACTACTCTAGAGCTTCTACCAACTGTTTACGGGGGGTGGAACTGATGCTATTTTAGGAGCATCCCTCATCCTAAGTCACAGTTCGGCCAGTCTGGGATCGAATGCTCTCCCTTACCTAATTCTCGAACCGCGTAAGTTCAAAAGCAGGGAGGGGCTGACCCAGGTGGGCTGCAACCCACGGGACCGAGGATCCCATCCTTCACCGGGATGAAATGATGTTGTCTCGCGAAACTCCGAGCTGTGAGCTGCCCGAGGCTCGAGGTGCCGCCCAGGGGCTCACACTGTGCCCTAGACTCGGGTCGGGCAATGCTTGGGAGCGAGACAAGGACGCGGAGGCCGGCAGCGGCACCCACGGCGGCTCTGCCCGTCCATCAGCCCGAGCGCCGGCTCCCCGTGCTGCCGGTGCCCCCCGTGCCCCGAGCAGCCCCCCCTTACCTTCCTGCTGTGAGGCACGGCCACCCCCCGCCCCGAGCAGCGCCAGCACCGCCCAGAGCAGCAGCACCGCCGGAGGCACCATGGAGGCGACTTTCCCCCCGGACCCCGCTCCGGGAGCTGCCGCTAAGCGGGAGCGATGCCTGCGGGACGGACCGGGCGGCTCCGGGGCTGCCGGAGCTGTGCCACGCACCAGACCCACCCGGCGGAGACGGGCGGAGGAAGCGGGGAGGCGGTGGCTCCTCCTCCCGGGCAGCCCCGGCCCCCGCAAGAGGCGGGCGGGCAGCCGGGGGCAGGGCTGGAGCGGGGGCAGGACGCGCTGGGACCGCGTGGTAAGCGAGGGAACACCGAGATGAGGAGCCCGTTTGATCCCGGAGCTGCAGCAGCTTTGCCTGGTGTGCGGGGTGCAGCGGGGCTTGGCTGCGGGGCCCGGGCAATATGCGGGGCCCCCGCGGCCCTGGGACACCGGCAGTGCGTGTGCAGAGGGGCGAACAGGCATTGAGCAAACGGCCGCGTAGGAGGAGAGGAGCCACCCTCTGACCAGCTTCAGCTCTGGTGGGCTGCAGCTGGCTGACACTTATGGGATATTTATGTATAAAAAGCAAACCAGAAATGGATTATAGTGTTATGCACAGCTCTAGAAACTGGAAGCTTTATTAAATACCTTCTTCATGCCTTCTTTCTACCTGTCACCTCTATATTTCCTTTGTTGAACACAAAATCTGCAGTGATTTTGTTTCCTGTACTAACTGATTTTCTCTGGCCCTATACACATCTTTAAGTCTTACATTAATCTCTGTGGCCTTGCTGTAGCCCTGATCATTTATCCAGGCATCTTTTTTATTTAATTTCGCCCTTGAGAACAAACAAACTAATCCTGTCTTAGAAAGTTACATTTCTTAACAGTAGCTTTACAGTCACTTCTACATGCAGTGAATGTAAGTTTTAATGTAGGGAAACCCTTTAGAGCCTGCAGGACACCAGATGAGGAGTTACCACTGACACAGATCCTATGTGAGGCCTGACAGCAAATCATCTCTTTAAATTAACAGAAATCACAGATATAACGGGGTTCATGTTAAAACAAACAAACAAACAAAAACACCGAAAAACTCCCAAGAAGGCATGAGGAGAAAAAAATCAAGCACATTAGAAGGGTCACACTGTAGCTAACTGATATTCTCCATGATCCATAACAGCATCATCCCAAAGAATTCCCATTACTGTTTGTTCACTGAGAATATTCTTGAGTGTGTTCAAAGCACTTTTCCTTCCATTCCTCCTCCCCAATGCAGGAATTCCCTTATAATTAACAGGCAAAGAGAACAGTCCTCACGCTCAAGCGATGAGCATTCCAGGCAACAACCCAAGGAAATACTAGTTCTCTCTAAGATGGTGATTTCAGAAAGCTTCCCTTTGCAAAGCTGCCAGTTTCCCTAAAGTAAAAAAAAAAAAAAAAAAAAAAAAAAAAAAAAAA